>JAOVVI020005419.1:0-16519 GCA_028571085.2 Nepenthes alata
TTTTATATGGGATTATGCTCGTTGAAAACCCTACCACCCGCCCCCATGGGTTTTACCCGAATTAATTATAATTTATACATGATTTGGCTTTAAAAATTCATAACCCTAGTTTTATGAATGCAGGTACTGCGTATATTTGGTATTTATGCATATAGATTTTATATATGTCAATTTTATGTATTCTGAAATATTATCAGACGTGAATAGTAATATTTAACTACGTGTACGTTAAATATGTTATCTTGTATATACTCTGAAAATTATGTTACATGCATTTGTGAAGGTATTTATTATCCGAAAGCTCTAAAGCTATGTTTGGCTTACGGTGGTATGAATTTCTTACATGTTCTAAACTTTATGATGATTTATACATATATTATATATATGTTAATTTTGTATGTTTTGAAAATCATGTCATGAACCATTTGTGAAAAATTTATTGTTCAAAAGCTTTAAAATTCTATTTGGTTTAATGTAAAAGGAATTTCTTAATTGTTTTAAGCTCTAAAGAAAATTATGTATGTAATTAAGATCATGTGAGGATTTAAGCTTACGAGGATGTAGAAATATATATCTGAATAAGTTTTATGAAAAAATAATCAAGGAGGTATATTCTGTAATAAAGTGATGGCCTATGAACCGTTCTCCAATAGAGTGAGAATGAAGAAATTATGGCTTAATAGCAAATTTTTTTAAGAAAATAAGGAACTAAGAATTTGGATCAATGAATGTTCATTAGATAGTATATTTTGATATACCTTAATATATTATAGTAGAAGGTCGTTATTTGCTTTGGTGCTGCGTGCGGCTATGGCCCTATCTATAGGGATTGTATGTAGACAACTCGCCTCTGGGTCTTGAATAGGAGAAAATGGCTTTTGATTGTGTAGAAGCAAACACAATCCTAGTTACGACTGACCACTCCTTTAGTTAGTAAGGCCTATTGACCCAGATTCCAACGAAATAAATTTTTTGATATGATTTGATGATTAAGAAAAGAAAAGAAAATGAATTAAACAAATTGGAACGTATTATAAAAGTATGATTTTCTGTTCATGTTTTCCTTCCTATATGCATTATTATAGTTTTGAATATAAAAATTTACATGTTCCTTGTTATATGTGCCTTATTGAGTATTTGGCTCACCATTACTATTTTCTTTTCTCAAAATAAGCACTCCCTTATGTCTGATGAGATAGATTAGAGGATTTGAGTTGGCTAGGCTTGAAGACGTGGAAGATGACCCTATGGACTGAATTGTGTAGTTTTGTACCTTTCTGATGGTTTATCTTGCATACTGATGGATTTGTATATGGATGTATGCATATGATGGTGATGATATACTCGTAGTATAGTTTTCGCTGTGACTGATGAATGATTGTGCTTTTACAAGTTATTATAGTTAGTATGGGTACCTAGTCGTATTTCTTTTGAGCCAACGTCATACCGGAGTTATGACGTTAGTACCACGTATAATTTTGTGACTTTTGAATCCTCTGTGATGAATTGTGGATGAGAATGTTGTACGGTATAAGGATCTTGTATTGACTGACGATCGTATTACTCTGCTGAATTTTTGATTGAAAATATGATACGTCACAACTCCCTTACTCCCTGAGATGGAGGAGGGTGAGACCCCCTAGGTGGATCCCCCTCTCATGGGAGGACAGGCTTTCGTCCACAGGAGGGCAGTGTCTGCCCCCTTTGAGGAGGGTAGGCCCTCTTCTTGAGGAAGGCACTCCTCCCTAGGAGGAGTCGTTCAACGAGGGGTAGGCCCTCCCCCTAATGGGGGCACTCCTCCCTAAGAGGGATGGCTGATCTCCTCCCTTCTCGGGCTATTAGGACGAAACTCTTGGTAACCGCTTTCATGGCGTGATCTGTAGAGTTGCGCCTGCCGGTTGAGTCGGAAGGTTTCTTTCATCATTCATGATACTCATATTCTATCGAGGTTACCCTTGAGGAGATGCGAGGGTAAAGGAGCCTTGTTTCCCTCTTTACCTATCAGGTCCCTTCTCTGGACGTCTAGACATAGTCGTCATTGCTAGCAGGGAGTTAACTCCTAACTGATTCTAAAGAAACTACTGGTGTCGCCTCTCTCGATTTTTCCCAAGCCATTCCTTATGAGCACACATTTCTTATTTTTTTGTGGTTTGCCCGGGTCTCCTCTTTCATGAGGAGGAGGAAGTATTTATAGCCATTGAAGGCAGTCTGGCCTCCTTCAACCTTCACAGTTGGCGACCGCTAGAGTGGTTAAGCTAGTGCGGGGATCGCGGTGCTTGTTACAGAGTTACAGCCGTCGAAAGGGATAGTTTCCTTTTCTTAGAGGACTGTGGTGATTGCCGCATGATCATGCCCTTCGGGGGTGAGATTTGCCGGATTCTTCTTGCCACACGGGGAGACAAATGATTACGCACAAGATCTAACCAGTTTTGATTGCCATTCTAGGAGGCGAGTAAATGTAAAAATATTCGTGGGATATTCACTGGGATTGGGGTAGCTTTGGTAAGAATCTCAGTTGAGTCGTGACAGGGGTTGATCTTACAGCTTGATTTCAGTTCGACGGACTTGGCTTGGGCCAGTCTGCCCAAATTGGCTATGCGATACGGGCCGCCACCTGTTGGGTCTCTGTATTAGTTCGTGGGCTTGAGTCTTGGGCCAGCCTAACATAACATTACCGATCAAACAAGTATATATATATACGATATACAAACACCTACCGATAAAAAAAAATAGTATGACAAAAAATTGTAAAACATATGCAAAATCCTATATATCAAGCTTTTGAAATAACATAGTCTAAATCACGATTTTGTATACACAAATTGTTATATGTATATAAATATCAACTTACCAAAAAAAGTATATAAACATCAAATCATAAAAATTATATGAAATCATCAGAAGCTCAAATTGTACAACAGATCTATAAAATTAAGAAGTCCAAAATATCTCAAAATATATAACACGATACAAGTTAAATCTTAAAAATTAATTTGTGTCAAATTAGAGAACTAAAAACAGGTGATTCACACACTAATTAATTAAAAGGCCATACAAGTTATACATATTTTTAATAATTTTAGATCAAAAAATAACTATTTAAGACCTATAAATGGGTCACTTATATAGTACTCCCTATAGATACGGATAATAGGTACAATTCTCAAGCGTATTTAACATACAAAAATATATTTGAATATATAATATTAATTTCTTGCGATAATTTTTATAAAATAATAGAGAATACTATAATAAACACACATGATTTTTTCATTCTGTGAAAAATATGTAAATATGAGAATTTTCTACCGTGTAAAAAAGTATAAACTCATATTATATAACAAAATATAGTTATCATAGAAATATTTACATGGAATATTACATATATGGTCGAATGTATAATGTTTCATAACATTTTTCATAAATACTTTTATTTAAAAATTTAATCATTTAAAATATTTACTTATTCGGTAAAAAATAAATAAATTATTTAAATATTAAATAAAATTGAACATGGCCTCAAAATATTTAGTGAAGCACACATACATACAATAATATTTAAAAAATGAGCACAAATGGTAACATACATATATAATAAATTAAGTATTATAAATAAAATCGAAGAACTTATAAAATGGATCAAAGAATTAGCTTAAATATTAATATTAGATTTAGCAGATCTGACACAAAATATTTTCAAGATCTCCTCCTTGCTCCTCTCTCTTCTAATTTCTCTTTCTCCCTTCTTTTTTCTCTCTTCAGATTTCTCTTTCTCCATTCTTTTTTCTTTCTTCTTTCTCTTTTCCCCTATAAAATGACCGAAAATCAGTAAAATGGTCCTTTTATACTGAATCGGTGCATGATTATCAGATAGGCACATATTAGACACCGCACATACATGCATTAGTATGCACGAGCATTGTATTAAGTATAATTTAGGTGCCAACATCTTATCTCAACATGTACACCTCAAATACTACCTAAATCACACATGAGCGCCTTATAGGTACTTATCAAGTGTACAGATATTATCACAAATACGTATAAATATGGAGATAGGCATCAATTAGACACTGGCCCTGATTCCCCCTGATTTGATTTTTTTTTTAAATTTTTGTTATACAATTATTATCAAAATTAATCAAATTTATATTAATAATGATATCATATTTTCTGCTTTTATTTTTTTATTTTTTTTATTTTTTGGGGTTAAAGCAGTAAATATTATATTTAGGTAGGTTGGGTACTTAGATGCAATGTAATGTAATATATCATTTTATTACTTACTAAAAAAAAAAGATCATTTTATGAGAATACCAATATTTAATGCAATCATCATACGGCGAAGTTATCATAGAAAAAAAATGCTAAAAACCAAAGATATGGAGGTATATATTTTTTTAGAAAGATACATTTAGTATATTTTTTTATTTTTATTTTAAATTAAAATTTAATGATGAAGATTTTTTAATATATTGAAGAAATTATATATAGTATTTTTTATAATTTTTCTATAATATTAGTACTAATTAAATATTTAACAAAATAATACTTTTTAAAAAATAATTTTTTAAAATTTTTTTTTGATTTTTATTCTTTGAATTTCTCTGCGCTTGTTTGACGTCTCCCTGAAATCGCGCAAGATCCGTGCACAGTTGAGTGTATGAACAAGGCAGGAAGGTGATCAATGGGAAAGCAGTAGTTTTTATTTTTCATTTTAAATTTTAAAAATTTAATAGTTGATATTTAATATTTTTTTTAAAAAAATACAATACAATTTTTTATTATTGTTTTAAAATGTTAAAATGTTTAAATATTCATACAATAAAAAATAATAAAATTATTTATATATATATATATTTATTTTATTTTATTAAGTTCAATTAAGCCAATTAAAATTTAATCCAACAAATGTAAGGTGAAACGTAGGGATTGTTATATATAAAAATATTAAAATATCTAAATATGCTCAATATGAAAAACAATAAAAAAAAACCATGTTTATATTTTTTAATTTTTTTTATTAATGTTAAACTTCACCGATTGGATGTTAATCCAAAGAATGTAAAGTAAAAACATAGGGATTGCGAAAATAAAATCAGTAAAAACCTATTTTTATAATTTTTTTTAATTTTATATCAAGGTTAAATCTTACCATTTGGTTATTAATTTGATAATTATAAAGTGAAAACTAAAAAATTTCTATGCAAAGCATTAGGATTCGATCAATGAAAGAATTGGAGTTCCAATTTTCGGCGGACGACTTTTCATATGATGACAGACAGGTCAACATTATTACACAAAATTTATGATTAAATGTGATTAAATTTTTAGAACATACACAGTATCAGTATAGAGGAAGCGAACCCTAAATTCCTCTATGAGCCATTAATTATCAAATATTGTGACGGTATAAAAATTAAAAAACACAACTAATTATATAAAAGTTATATAATAATATTCAACGTGAAAAATCATTCACAACTAATAAAAAGTTATAGGATAACATCCAAACAATTTTACTATAAAATTTTAGGTCACAAATAACTCTATTCGAGATCTATTCATTACGACCTATATGAATAACCAATTGAAATACAAGCCGCAATACACCTAGTAATTACATGAGAAAAAAATGTAGTAAGAAAATAAGTGACAAACCACAGTCGGATATTGAAAATCTTTCTCTTCTTTCTTTTTTCCTTCTCTTGTGGAGCCCCCTATGTTAAAATGATCTCTAATTTGCCTTAAAATTAGAATATGGCCATTTGTATACCACATAGCTGCTTGAGCTACAACCTGCATCTTTCTTACAGTTTATCATTGAAAATTCTTTCAGGATTTGAATATTAGGGTACGAATTTATAACTAAAACTATTAAATGGCCTGAATAATAAAATAATAGAACATATGATTCAAATGTCATATCTAAAAGTGGCTCTAAAACTTAATAACTGCTTGATTCGATCCAATAAACAAAAATATCTTAATTTAAAAACCAGAATATTTAATTATAAACTTCAAATATTTGTGTTGATTCAAATTTAAACATTATTGACCGTTGGCCCTATACAAACATTAACCGAAACAAAAGCTGTCAATTTGCACATTAAAATTATATTATAAAAATTTAAACATTCTAAAACTAAACTCCGAAAGTCTGCCCCTATTTGAGCCTCCTATAAGTAAAGTTGAGCCTGCCAATTTAAAAGGTTAGCAAAGTATAGATAATAATAAGCCTAATGCTTAACAAAATGTATACATAATTTCATATGTGGGTATGTCAAATGAAACATATTAAGAAAAATATCATGATCGAAATCCAAAAATGCTAATGATATCAAATTTTTGATGAAGTATGTGAAAACATATATAAATATTAGAAGATGCCAAGCATTGTATAAACACAGAAGTCATGCCAAAATTGTGCAACAGACGAAAATCTCATAATACATATGAAAACATGACGTATACAAAAATTATATTAACATATAATAATTAAATATCGATAATAATCTCACTAGCAAGGGGCGAATATTAAAATTCAGGTTATTATTGTCTCCACATGGCCAAATACTATATGCTACTATTCATGACAGTGGGTAGACTAACCATTTATTATTTCTTATAATTTAGGTCAAATGTCACTTTTTCTAACTCGTTAATATTAGATTTGACTTTTAATTAATCAATAATGTATTAAAATATATTTGAATATATTCAGTCAACTCTTGACATCTATTCTTATTTGGATTAAAATCAAAAATACTATATAAAATACAAATATACATATTATTTCTCATACTAAAGAAGTTAATTACTTTTATCAAAGTCAAAGTAGAATTTTTATCAATATTTTTTTCAAATATATAACTTGAAAAATTAACAAAGTAGAAATTATTGACATACAAGAACTAAATGTGTAAATAAAAAATGTGTAGAAACTATTTATGCTAAAATTTTAAGAATTTGACATAATTTATATGATTTCTTTATTCTCTTGAAAATAGAAAACTTATAGGAATAATGATGTAAAAATTGTTAGCATATAGAAGTATAAGTTTGAAATTTAATAACAAACAAGAGCATTATATAGAAAATTTAATATTTAAATATGACTTGTATAAATTATATATAATGCTTCATAAAATTTTATAAAGTGATAATAAATTCACATGTATACAAAATATAACCAATTTAATATAAAAATAGTACATGCGTATGTATTGCAAGAAGAAATACTCAAGAAATTCAGATATGAGCATCAATAAATGAAGCAATAGTATAGATGTACTTATCTTTACTAAAATTTACCAAAAGATTTATTAATTTCTCATTAAATTCACCTTCTTTTTCTTTTTGTCTCTTCTTTTCCCTATTCTTTTCTCTTTTATTTTTTCATCTTTTCTCGAAACCTAACTGAAATGAGTTAAAATTGACCGAATAGCCTATTATAGAAAACTGAAACATGAGCATCAGTTAAGTGCGGCTCAAGCACGGAGGTGAAACGCGTATCGTGCATGAGTACATATTAGACATCAATACTTTGATTCAAATACGTACGAGTGCCACTCAAATGCCCTTCAAGTACCGGTATTTTGTCCAAACATACTTATATGTGGGTCATTTGCATGTCAGGTACCATGTAGCCTAACTTACCTCAATCCAACACTTAAATTTTAAATCAAATGCGCAATCAACCTTAAATTTATCAATTAAATTAAATTTAATATCAATAAAAATATTTTTTTTGTGATTCTTATAAAAAAGCTGCCCTTAAAATTTTATGTACCTCAATAAATGAATAAATATAAATATTTCTCATAGATTTAATCTTCTCTTTTCCATATGGTCTCTTCAAATGAGTATTTTCTCTATAAGACAATAACTAATGAAATAACCTTCGTTCAGAGTACTTGATCACACTTTTTCAAAATTTGAATCAATTCCTCAATATATGTTAAATCACCATTAATCCTCAACCATCTATATTTAATTATGTCTAAAGAGTTGAAGACATATTTGCATAGCATTAATATATAAAAAATATTATGGATATTCTCTAAGCTTAGAAGAAAAGCTAATCGGTAAGCTACTTTTTCAATCTTCTCCAAAATTTTGAATGACCTAATGAATGTTGGCTTCAATTTTTCTTTTAATATAAATCGAGAATCTTTGTTTAGTAAAGAAATTTTTAAAAATATATGGCCTCTAACTTCAAAACTTAATTCATACCTTCTATAATCAGAATAACTATTTTTTTTTTATCTCTGAGCAACTTTAAATCGATATCAGATCAGATAAATTTTATCCAATATCTTATGAATAACTTATGTTCCTAAGTATCTCCTATCTTTGATTTCTTACCAATGAATCGGGAAACAACATTTCTTTCCATTAAGTGCTCCAAAAGGGGTCATATCAATATTTACTTGATAACTATTATTGTTGGCAAACTCGAATACTAATAAATAGTTGTCCCAATTCTCTTTGATTTTTTTTAAAACTGAAGCTCTGAACATATCTTTCAAAATTTAGATTATTATATCTGATTATTTATCAGTTTTATATTGATAGGTTGTACTGAATTTAAAATTGGTACCCAAATTCTTATAAAAATTCTCCTAAAACTTCAACACAAATATTAGATCTTGATCTAATATAGTCGAAACTGGAATTTCATAATGTTTAACTACTTCATTAATATATAATTTTACTAATCGATCCCTTAAAAAAGACATTTGAACAACAATAAAATATATTGATTTAATTAGCTGATCAACAATTACCCGAATTACGTCATGATTCCTTAACATTTTTGGCAAATCTAAATCGTTAGATTCTCTCATTTTCGATTAAGGGTCGGCGTAGGTTACAAAGGACACTACGGTTTCTTGTACTCGGCATTTAATTTTGACAAATCATGCATCTTCCTAAATATGCCATAATTTTTCTCTTTATATTCAAAAGATCTATAATAAATTTTGATACATCCTATTAATCATCCAGTGGATGGTGTACTTAAACTAATGAGTTTTATTCGAGATTTCTTTCTATAATTCTTTAAAATTAGATACACATATCCGATTCCAAAATTTTAAGACTCCGTTAGCATGGATGTTAAAATCAACAAGAACTCCCTATTTAAGTCTTTAGTTATGGCTATCAAGAATACATTATCCATTTGTATACTCGTAATTCTCTATATTATCTTCAATTACACCTGAAAATATAATAAAATCATATGGTTGTCTTGCAAATGTCTCTTAATATCTCACACATTTATATTGTCCAGCATCTCCATTTTTTTAATCTTTAAATGAGTCTTCAAATTCATTGTCTTACAATTCAAGGCGCCCGCTACCACTTTGGCATTCTATGATTGATATCATATTTGCAATCATAGTGCTTCAAAAGATCCATCCATCACTTTTACCTCATGTTTAACTTTTTTCAAGGGAATAGATACTTGAAATTTTTATGATTCAAATAAACAAACAAATCTCTCTTCATGTAAATAGTGCCTTTAAATCCTTAGCGCAAAAATTACGTCGTTGATGCCAAGCCAAGACTAGAGCAATACTTTTCATAGATCCTTAGCTATCTTAATTCGTATGTAATTACCTTCCTATACTGCATTAGTAAGCACCCTAATCCATTCTTTCATGTATCGCAATAAACCACATATCCCTTTAGAATTTTCCAAAATTACTAAGATTGGGGCGATCGTTAAAAAATTCTTTAACTCCTAAAAACTCCATTCGAACTCTTCATCCCAATGAAATTCTATCTTCTTATACGTTAGGAGGGCAAGTGACATTGTAATTCTCAAAATTTTCTCCATAAATCTTCGATAATAACTATCTAGTTCAAGAAAAGTTCATACCTCCGTCACAGTTGTTGGTCAACTCCAATTTAGCCATCCACAATCCTTCTTTCTCTCTCTTTCCCTCTCTCTTTTTTTTCTCTCATCTCTTAAAATTAACTAAAAATGAGTTAAAATTGGCCAAATAGCCCATTTATAAAAAATTAAGTACATAATCAAAATCAACTAAAAATGTGTTGAAATTAGTCAAATGATCTATTTATAAAAAATTAACATATATGTGCCAGTCAATCACAACTTAGGTGTGAAAATGAAATCCATATCACTCACAAGCCCCAATCAGGCACCAATACTCTAATTTAAACTCACACAAGCACCAACCGAGTGAACTTGATGCACAGTTATTCCTTCTAAAATAAGTTTATGCATGGGTCAAGTTCATGTCAAGGACCACTCAACCTAATTTATCTCGATACAAAACTTAATTTTTATCATAAATTCACAATTAACTTTAAAATTTAAAAATTAACTCAAATTTTGGATCATTAAAAATATATTTTTTGGGCTTTATACCTTATAGGTGGCCTTCTCATGCAACAACTAATGAACTATTTCATTCAAGCAAATCTCATACGAAACACTATGACAGCTTTGAGAGTAAAAAATAATATTTTTAATTAGTATGTGATTTATAAGGGAGTGATTCAAAATACAAGAGGATAGATGTTCGTTAACTAACAAAATTATCTTGGCCTGAATACATTTTTTTATGCCAAAAATGTGTCGGATGTCACTCCCACATGGAAGTCCTGATGTCTCGAGGACTTCAAGAATGCACAAGAACTTTGTGAGGCAATGTCCGTAAATTATATAAAGTGTCTTTGACGTAAGAAATTTCAGTCAATGCGGATGTTAACCGACTGAAAATGGATATCCTGCATGACTGTTATCTACAGTAGGCGTACAGTTAACCTACCACTTTGGATAATTGAAGGACGTCATCTTCTAGGAAGCCAACATGTCTGCCTACAGCACATTCATGTACCGCCTGCAGGTCAGGGCATGTACCTGCAGTTGTAGGTCTTGAGAGTTGTGCACCAACCACCATACAGTTAGGGTGGTTCGTTGTTTCCTTGCTCATCTATATATATATATAGAGCGCAAGTGAAAAAAGAGTGTGTGGGTGCAAATGAAGTATTATATGAGATAAAGGAGAGGAAGAGTGGAAGAAAAGAGAGCCGTGAGAAAAAAAACACAAAGAGTGTTGTTTGTGCTTTGTTCTTCATTTTTGCCCCCTATAGTTTGCGTAATCAAATCTCATACTTAGTTATTTATTTGTGGACCTGGTGTCCCATAATTTTTTCCTTATTTTAGAAAAAAATTTCATGTAAAATATCTAATATTTATTTTTTCTTATTCTTCTTCCTTCCATCCTTTTCTCCGTGTGTGCATAACCGTGAGTTTGTGGTTCAGTCGTCCATTCTGACGCTAACAAGTGGTATTAGAGACAGGTTGAGAACTCTGTCCTAATGGCGTCATCATCATCTTCAAAAAATTTATCATTTAGTGTGTAGTAATTTAACGGTCAAGATAATTTTATCATCTGGCAAGAGAGGGTAAAAAATATCTTAATTAGATAAGAAACAATGAATACCCTAAAAAAGGATGAGGATCCAAAAAATATTATCGATGATCAATGGCAAGATAAAAGAGACTTTATAAACTATATCATCAAGTTATGCATGACAGATAACACTCTCCAAGAGGTCATCGGTCTGACAGACCCGACAGAGGTATGGGAGACGTTAGAAAGTAGATAGAAGTCTAAATATTCAACAATCAAGTTACATATAAAGAAAGAGTTCTATGGCCTGCGATTGTCAGATGGTGATAATTTTAAGAAGTATTTGGATGAGTTTAACTGAATCATGACACAGATGTCAGTCTTTGATGAAGAGATCAAAGAGGAGGACAAGGCGTAGGTATTGCTAGCCTCTTTGTCAGCTTCTTATGACCACATCGTTACCACCTTACTGTTTGGAAAAGACTTGCTGAAGTTTGGCGATGTCATTGCATCCTTACTCATGAATGAGTCGAGGCGATCAAAAGGGGTTTCAACATCTTCACAGTCTGAGGTACTTATGACTGAGTCTAAAGAAAGAAGTTGAGGACGTGACCAGAAGTCTTGAGAGAAGACCGCAGTAAGTCTCGGTCAAAATATTAAAATTTTGAGTGTCACAACTGTGACAAGAAGGGACATATTCAAAAAAACAGCTTCAAGTTGAAGCGAGAAAATACGGAGAAAGAGAAAGTAGAGAAAGGACGATGAGAGAAAAAGTCATCGATCTCTGTGGTCATGGGAGGCGACATCCTTTTGACATGTGAACAAAACGTGGCAAGCCTAACGGACCATGAGTCTGGATGGGTGGTTGATTTTAGCACTTCTTTGCATGCCACGTCCAGAAGAAGTCTGTTCACATCCTATACTCCATAAGACTTTGGAGTGATAAGGATAAAAAATAAATGGATGTCCTTAATTGTTGGGAGAGGTGACGTTATATTGATCACCAATAATGGAACAAAGCTGACGTTGAAGGATATTCGTCATGTCCCTGATATCCGGCTAAATATCATTTTAGCTTGTCAGTTGGATGATGAAGGTTATTATAATACCTTTTGTGAAGGTAAATGAAAGCTGACCAGAGGGTCTCTGATTATAGCATGAGAAAAAAAGTCCTCCAGTTGTACGTAATGAAAGCTTATGCAGTAACCGAGGACACAAACTCCATCACCAACAAGGGGTCCGAGGACCTACGGCACCGGAGGTCGGGTCAAAGAAGAGAACATGTATTATGTCATCTGGCTAGGAACGACCTCATCTCAGAGATGAAGGAAGACGGACAGAGGATGTGTCCTCATTGTATGGCTGGGAAGCAGCGCAGAGTCTCATTCTATGAAGACTCATCATCTGTCAAGGCTGATATGTTTAATATCGTCCACACAGATATGTGCGGACCATTTATGAAGAAGTCTTTTGATGGAGCCCAATACTTCGTTTCCTTTATTGATGATTGCTTCAGGAAGCTATGAGTTTACCCACTAAAAATCAAGGACCAAGTCCTTGGTATATTTGAGCGATTTCATACTTTGATAGAGTATAAGACGGGGAAAAAATTGAAGACCATCCGCAGTGATAATGGGGGAGAGTATATTGAGACTTTTGATACCTACTGTAGGTCTCATGGTATCAGTTATCAGAAGACACCACCAAAAATATCGCAACTGAATAGAGTGGCCGAACAGATGAACCGCACATTATTAGAGAAAGTAATATGCATGCTTTGCGAGGCAAAGCTTCCTGCATCTTTTTAAGTCAAGGATCTAAAGATGGTGACCTATGTTATCAATAGGTCGCCCAGCAAGCCATTAAAATGTGAGGTGTCAGAGAAAATTTAGTCAGACATGGAGCCCTCTTATGGCCATCTAAGTATGTTTAGTTGTAAAATATATGTTCATATATTGAGAGATGAAAGGCGCAAATTGGAACAAAAAATGAAGCAGCGTGTATTTTTGGGTTATGGAAAAGACGAGCTAGGCTATAGATTTTATTATCATATAGAGAAAAGACTCATCTTGTCAATGGACGTGACTTTTGTTAAGGATGAGACTATTGAAGACATTTGCAGGAAGATCAATTCTAATATTGCTCGAACAGACAAAATGAATGCTGAAGTTGTCCGTCCGGTGTTCCTAGAGGATGAGGATAATGGTCCTAAAGCGACTGAGGACAATGGTGAGAAGGTCATGGCACCTGACGAGGATCAGAATGAAGTAATTCCTCAATAGGCCGAGGAGGGCCCAATAATACAGTCTATGAGAAACATATGACTATCTTTCCGTCTATCACCTAGTGTATGTCTTACTCACTAATGTCGGAGAGCCTAAGACATATGAAGAGGTTTTGGAGGACAAGAATAAGGAGAGATGGGTAGAAGCCATGAAAGATGAAATGAGTTCTCTCCATGAAAATCATACTTTTGACTTGACCGAGCTTCCTAAGGGAAAAAAGCCCTAAGGAATAAGTTGAACTTCCGTTTAAAGATGTCCGAGGATACCACACAGTCGAGGTACAAGGCACGGCTTGTAGTGAAAAATCTTGATCAACGCAGAGGTGTGGATTTTAATAAAATCTTTGCGGCGTGGTAGAAATATCCTAGGTCCGGGTTGTGCTTGGCTTGGCAGCTGTTTTGGACTTGGAGATAGAGCAACTGGATGTTCGGGCTGCATTCCTCCCTGGTGGCCTTGAAGAAAAAATTTATATGGAACAGTCAAAGGGGTTCGAGGTCAAGGGGAAGAAATGATTGGTTTGTTGTCTGAGGAAAAGCTTGTACGGACTTAAACAAGCACCTAGACAGTGGTATAAGAAGTTTAATTCTGTTATGATCGAACAAGGATACCAAAAGACTACTTCTGACTACTATGTCTTTGTGCAGAGATTTTCTGAGGACGATTTTATCGTCCTTCTCCTTTATGTAGACAATATACTGATTGTCGAATAAAATAGTGTTTGGATCAAAGAGCTGAAGGAGCAACGGGGACAGTCATTCGCAATGAAAGACCTCAGACCAATAAAGTAGATTATGGGGATCAGAATATTTTACGATCGAAAAAGCAAGAAGCTTTGCTTATTACAGGAGAGCTACATTGAAAAAGTGCTACAGCACTTTCACATGGACAAGTCCAAGCTAGTGATCACTCCACTGACTAACCACTTCGAGTTAAGTATGAAGCAATGTTCGTCCTCGGACACAAAGAAAGCCCGCGTAAGAAGCATACCTTATTTATCGACCGTTGGTAGCTTGATATACACGGTCATATGTATAAGGCCGGACATTGCTCATGTGGTCGGTACTGTGAGGGGATTTCTCTCAAATTTACGGATGGAGCATTGGTCTGCTGTGATGTGGATTATCAAATATCTCTGAGAGAATTTAAAGATGTGTCTGCATTTTGGAGAGGAGAAGCGCCAGTTGGTCAGCTGCACAGACGTGAATATGGCCAGGGACATTTACTATTAGAAATCCACCTCAAGGTATTTAGTCAAGTTTGCCGAGGAAGCAGTCTCTTGAAAATCTAAGCTACAATAGTATGTCACCCTTTCGACTACGAAGGCCGAGTTCTTTACTGTGACAAGGCTAGTAAGGACACGTTATGGTTGAAAATGTTCATTCAAGAATTGGACCTGAGACAAGAAAAATATGTGGCACTCTGTGATAGCCAAAGTGTCATAATTTGTGTAGGAACTTCTCATTCCATTTAAGATTGAAGCATATTGACGTTCGATATCATTGGATAAGAGATGTTATTGATTAAGGGCGCTGTCAGTAGAAAATGTCCGATCGAACGAAAATGGATCAGACATAATAACCAAAGTATTACCCAAATGAAAGTTAAAAGTTTGCTGTGATATCACTGGACTGACAAATATTACTTTCTCACGGTCGTGAGAGAAACTTTGTTGGAGGTCACTCCCATGTGAAAGTTCTAATGGCCCGAGGACTTCAAGAATGCACGAGGATTTTGTGAGGCAAGATCCGCAGACTCATACATTGAATATCCGCGGACTATGTAAAGTGTCTTTGGCGAAAGAAATTCTAGTCAATGCGGGTGTTGATCGGCTTAAAATGGATATCCTGCAAGATTGTCCTCTGTAGTAGATGTACAGTTGACCTACCAATTTAAGTAGACGAAGGACGTCATCTTCTGGGAAGCCAGCATGTCTGCCTGCAGCACATGCATGCGTCACCTGCAGGACAGGGCATGTACCTATGGTTGTAGGTCTTGAGAGTTGTTCGCCAACTACCATATAGTCAGGGTGGTTGGTTGTTTCCTTGTTCGCATATATATATATATATATAACACAAGTGTAAAAAGAGTGTGTGAGTGCAAGTGAAGTATTGTATGAGATAAATGAGAGGAAGAGTGGAAGAAAAGAGAGCCGTGAAAGAAAAAAAAAACACAAAGAGTGTTGTTTGTGCTCTATCATTTATTTTTGTCCCCTGTAGTTTGTATAACCAAATCTTATACTTAGTGATTTATTTGTGCACCTGGTATCACGTAATTTTTTTTCTTATTATAGAAAAATTTTTCACGTAAAATTATGGTGTTCATTTTTTCTTATTATTCTTCGTTCCTTCCTTTTCTCTGTGTGCATGACTGTGAGTTTGCGGTCCGGCCGCCCATTCTGACGCCAACAAAATAGACATCGACATAAGATTTAGACACAACACAACATTGTATATCAACATTTTTTTTTCAAACTAAAGATATGATACATTGAAAAAACAAAACTAATATTTCTGGTTTATTATATATCAAAATATAATTAATTAACTATATTATTTTATGATAAATTATCTAAAAAAATAAGATATATACTAAGAAATTAGATTCTGTCCATAGAGTTATGAAACAAGCATTGTAGCAATAAAATGCAAATTTTCTACACCCCAAATACAAGTAAGAGAATGTGGTTGGGATATCTCCTAAAGGTCTCTTCTAATGCCCAAATCATCAATATGCTAGGCAAACTAGTATACATAGGTTGGAGGATTGACACATCAATCAGTGTAGAGTTGATAGGTTGAAGGTGTCAAAACCTTCTTTAAGAGGAGGTGAGATGCATCTTGTGGA
>JAOVVI020005420.1:0-16517 GCA_028571085.2 Nepenthes alata
TGCTTCTAAGAATATAATACATTCTATTCATGATCACCATTGTCAACCATAAATCAAGCGCAAAAAATAAATTAATGTAAGATATGGTGACAATGAAAAACCTTAACAATCAAACAATTGTTGAAAAAAACTGTGACAACCCGAGTCTTAACAATTCAAACGCAACTCAAATCGCTCACACGAAAAAAAAAAAAAACCAAGCATAGAGTAATATAAACATACTAGTGATAGACTCATCGAACATGCATAAAATATAACTAAAGAGAAAAGGAAAATAAATGGGTTGCAGCCCAAGAGAAATAACAATAAAGGAAAAATACATCACATCCTATGACAATTTTAAATCCAACTAGCTCCTAGAATATAAATCTACTGGCCACCGGACCTTTGTTCTCTATCTGAAATTTTCCACAGTGACTGATGTTTTCCTACCAAGATAAAAAGTATCTCTCAATTTGGAGTCAAAAAAAAGTACAAATGTGAGCCAAAACCCAACAAGTGATAATAATAAAAAATACTTAATAATTAATAAATATCTCGAATATCCAAATCTAATAGTCACAACATTTATATATTATATCTACTATATCTGAAGAACCACAACACGTCATAGGCACAACTCAAAAACAAGATAAGTCGTCCTTGACCCACGTATCACAAGGATATTAAAAGTGCCAATAAACTAGTGGAAATCCCTCAAAATCCGATATCAAAAGATGAACAGGGATTCCCTTGTCTAAATGTTAGCGTGAACAACCTATACCTCAAACAACATGGATTCCACTGTTCAGACTATCACAAAATCTATCACATGGATTCTATCAAAAGCAACTCCTGGATTACATTGAATCCCAAACTCATGAGGTATTAATGACAACCAGATATCAAAAGAATACCCCTGGACCTTATTCCGCCACTCTGAACCAAAAGTCGCATATATCCCTCGACAGTTGGGTACTTGCATGGGCTAATTGATACTTGCAAGTTTGACCTCCAACCAAAATCCATAGTCTACGGAGACTCTACCCAATAAAGTATAGACGTCCCACCAGCGTGTTCGTCCTCCGACTCAACCAGGTACGGAAGATCTCACTCGCACACTTATCTTCGGACTCAACCAGGTACAGATGATCTCATCAACATGCTCATCTTTCGACTCGGCATGGTATGGAAGGCATCACTATATGTCAAACCTAGCATCTCCCGTCATGATATTCTCGATATCATACTCTACGATAGTCACATGGCCATAGGCATCCCGCCACACTAGACAATACACTTCATCACTACCGTGATATGGAAATCAGTATCGGATAAGCGTAGACTACATTAAGGTACCGTAGCCTCATATTCGACTAGTTGCCTTAATGCTTTCATACACTCTCCTCAACCTTGACCGTAAGAAGTCAATAATCCAAATACTCACACAATTTAGTATGACGCAAAAAAGGCTTGCAATTACAACGTTGAAGCTGTCGTTCGGTGCTAACAAGGGCCATACTCACTCAAATAAGTCTAACATAAAGAATTTATCACAAAACAATGAATAGATAAGCACAGATCGTAATATAATTTATTTTACTTAATTTCACCATTTAACTATTCTTCCATTCTGTTTCGGTGCGATACCTACTACTAAGGCCAATATTTAATGATTACTTATAGACGAGTCAAAATAAATCAATTGATTCCAAACATATATAATATTTTATTTTATTTTATTTATTTATTATTATTATTAACATACTACCCATGAAATTAAAACATGTTCTTAACCCCACCCTCTAAAATTTAACATTCACGGTCACGTTACGAGGTTCTTCCACGCACAACCCATTCATAATAATCTACACCCCCTCTACTTACACACGCACACACAACTACTCACACACAGCCGCGCACACACACACACACACACACATGGTTACACACCTTACACACACTCTGCCAGCACACTATTGGCAGTTTACCTCCCATACTGCACCCGAACTACATACGCAGCAGGCTACACACACACCGCACACAGTGCACGCCTGCACACATACCCAGCTGTACACATGTACACATACAAGTATAAATACACCACATCCATACACACGCAGCCAGCACACCTCCCTGGCAGTGTGCACACGCACCACTCACTCTGTTCACACACACATGGCTACAACACACACGTACTCACACTACTAGCCACACGGCTACACACACTCAGCATCATCACACCCGCACTACTCACACACGCACGGCAGTAGCAGCACGCCACACTGCTCTCACACCATACGGCTACACTCACCCCCCCACACTATCACACACATGACTACACCCACACACACAGCCGCAACAGCACATAGCAAACTCATATATTTACATGTATATACATTTATACGCACACAGTATACATACGCACCCAACACGATATATATATATTCATTAAAATCCACAAATTCCCAAATCCCTCACAACGCCAACGGCCAAAAACAGAACACAAAGCCCTGTTTTTCCCGATTTCTGATTTTACAACAATTTCCACAATCTCCACATATAACCCAATTTCAACAACATCGTGAAAATTGAAGTAGAGAATGAGCAGATTTGTAATAAATGAATGTTTTTTTGCAGAACAAAAAGAGAAATGACACAAATAGGGAAATCACTTGCCTAATTACACAGTTACAGTAACACGGCTACGGTTAGTAGCGGCGTCGGCTTCGGCACAGACTACAGCGGTGGCTTCGAGCAGTCACGGCGACGGCAGCAAAATCAACAACAACAACAGCGGCAAAATCACTCGAAAAAAGGCGCCTCTGTGATGGATTTTGGAAGCAGAGCCTCACTCCGCACTCACCCTCTGCTTGACTCCACTCTCTTCCTCTACCTTCACTAGAACCAAGCTTATATAGACCCATGGGAAAGAAATCGTGAAGAGACAAACAGAATCAATCGGTTGAACGAATGGCAACTTTGTTAGGGTTTTGGCCGTTAGAGATTCGAATGGAATATGGAACGGCCAGATTGTGGAACGAACGAACGAGAGAGAGAGCGAATACCAAAACGAGAGAGAGAAGTTTGGAGGCAGGAGAGAAAGAGGGAAAGGTCGAAGGAAGGAGAGAGAGAGGGTCGAAACGGGAGAAAGGGACAGTGAAATAAATTTATTAATATCAAAATATAATATTATTTATTACTAAATTTACTCGATAACCCGAGCTGAAACACTGAGGTGTTACAAAAACCCTCTAAAATCTCAAGCTAGTCACAATAAATTTACCATGAAAAAGTCAACTTATAGACTAGAAGATACAGACACCCTAGTTAGATGGTACGAACACACTAATTCTTATCCAACGTACTCCTATCAAGTGATTTCTACCAAAAAGCTCTCGAATTCGCTCCTTAGCAACAAAACTAGATGCATTTCATCTTTTGGACTTTACTTCACTATCTCGAAAACGTCCAACACTTCTAGAACTCCGACTTTCAAGCCACCAATGGAACTTCGAAGGCTCATGGGTTAGAACAATGTTTGATGATAATAAAAGGATTTTAGGATGAGAAAACCAAGCTTTTGGATCTCATACAATGGAAGAGGTTTCTTCCTTGCTCTCGACATTTCTCTAACCCGCTTTTTCTTCAATATTCACCAAGGTAATGACTATGTCAAGGAAAAAATGAATACTTATAAGTGTGGCTGAAAATTAGGGTTTAAAATGTGGAACTGCTGAAAATCTCTTACTGGCATTTGAACGCTAGAGCGCATGAGAGCCTTCATGCATCCCTCATGTGCGGAGCTGCTGGAAAGTGCACATGTACACCCTTCATTTGTCCCTTTTGCATGGAGTTGTTGGAAAATGCACGTGTGCCCTGCATGAGTATTTCATGCGCATTATTGGAAAGTATGCATTTACGCCCTTCATGTGTGCTTTATGCACAGGGCTTCATTTCTAAATGTGCATGTGCGTCTATTATGTATTCGATCATTTCTATCTTTGAAGATCTTTTCTTCAATCACGATTAAGTATTATTAATAAATAAAAAGACTCAAATATAACTCGATTAGAACCAAATTTTGTAACAAAAATAAGCCAATAAAATAAAGCTAACAAAAATAATGTTTTAGGATCATTAACTTCCTCTTTATATTTTGTGGAACATGCAGAGGTGTTTTTGGCTTAAGGCTTGTGGAATGGCATTATCTGATATACAGAAATATTGGAAGCAATTATTCCAATGGACATTTAGATATTCTAGGTTTTCTTCTAGATGTGGAATGCTTTTAGTGAAAATACTGATTTCCACATACTACATGTTCGATTTTGATCGAACCATTGGTTCATATTTAGTTACTAATTTGTGATTTAGTAATATGTCAGGTTTGTTTACACCCTTTATCAAGCATTAAAATTCCCTACTAAACTCAGTTTGTTACAGTTCTATTACAGGCCTACATCTCGAGAATTGAGAAGGCTTGACAGTGTTTCTCGTTCTCCAATTTATGTGTCTTTCACGGAGACATTGGATGGATCATCGACGATGAGGGCATTTAAGTTGGAGGTAAACATTTGGATGATTTGACATTTGATTTGCAAACCACCTGATTAATTTCCGTACCCCATATATAACTGCCAGAGTATCTTGACACATTTAATGTTCTAAAACGTAGATTTTCATCCTTTGAGAGCTTCTAATGCTAGACATTTTTGTTATCTAGTTAATTGCTTTTCGTGACAGCCTATTTTGTCACATTTGGTTTTTCCAAGATCGATCCTATTTACTTAAACTAGCAAGCCATACTGCAGTGATTAACTGAAATCGTCACAGTAGACTCTTTAGTTTGCATTATGTTCTTTATTCCTTTATGGTAAGTTGCACCAAGCTTATGTTTCAACCACTTTGTAGTTTTCCTCCAAATATGTCTTACATATTAAGCTGAGGAAACTATTTGACATCAAGGGTTGCCTACCAAATGTGATGGAGGAGCTCCAATTCATGCTTGTTCCAGATGATGGATATCTTGATTGTTTATTACTGTCATGTTTCATATGGTGCTGTAAAACTGCTTCAAATACAATGCTGCTGACCTCCGATTCATTTCCTCCAGATATTTTTATTTTGTAATTTTTAGCAAATTTTTTAGTAGATACTTTTCTGCAATTGTTCACTTTCAAGAGGATAACTCAAGTCATTGGTATTCCGTGTACTACATGTATGATATCACTCTTTGTATGCAGGACTTCTTCTCTCTGAAGTTTGCTAAACATGTTGCAATGTATCAGAGAACTTCTTACACAGAGTTAACGGCTAGCTTGTGGCTTTCCTTGCGACTTCAGGTTTTTCTAGTGATTCTAAAACCATTACAGTTTAAAGTCATTGTACATTTAAGATTCTTGAATTCCAGTAATTATTACTATGTACTATTAGAAAGACTCAGATTTTTGCTTCACTTGGATCCTCTGCATTTTGGTGCCTCTAGAGGAATTTCTTTATCAAGCATCAGAGAGGATCTTTTCCTTTTACGCATCCTGATTACATAGAAACTGACTAATCAGACAGTTCTAATAGCTGCTTCTTTTCTCTTTTTATATAATTTCTAAAATCAGTTCCTGCTTGATTGATCTTGTACTTATAATTTGAATTCTTTGTTTGGTTCATTAGCAGAAAATATCAAGTGCATAGTCAACCTTTTCAATGTACAGCTCACCTTTGCGACGTGTAGATCACTAAACTTCGCACTTTGTTTGTGAATTGGAAGTTGGAGCTATTGTCTCTAATGTTCTAACATGCAAAAACAATAAGTATTTATGGAAACAAGTTATGCTTCTGATTTTGTTCCGAATTGCTCATAAAATATTTCTTGATCTTAGGTTTGAGAGGGAGGGAACCTAATTTGAAATTGCATTTCCTTTTCAGCATTATCAATTGTGGAATAGACTCTGGCTGAATCTTAATTCTTTAGTTCTTGGCAGCATTCATTATTTCATTCATAGGAATTCTGGCTGTTGTTGGCTCTCACAGTGAGTTCCCAATTAGTTTAGGGACCCCAGGCCTGGTAAGCTTTCACCTTTTTCAGTCATAAATTTATGATCATTTCAAGAAAAATAGTTCTTGAATGTGTTTTTTTCTGCAATTAACATGTTTCTGTTAACAGGTTGGCTTGGCACTTTCTTACGCAGCTCCAATTGTTTCCTTACTTGGAAGCTTTTTAACTAGTTTCACTGAGACAGAGAAGGAAATGGTAGCAGTTGAAAGATTACTGGAAGTAAGATACTATTGTCATTAGATGCTTTCAAGCTCACATTCCTGTTGGTAGTTAAGTTATTAAGTTCCTTTGTTTCAGTACATGGATGCTTCTCAAGAAAACTTTCAAGGGTCACAGTCCTTACATCCAGATTGGCCATTTCAGGGAAATATTGAGTATCAGAATGTAACTCTGAAATATCTACCATCCCTGCCTGCAGCATTGCAGGGTGTTACTTTCACTATTGCTGGGGGAACTCAGGTTGGATTTGTTTCCTGTTTGTCAATTTCTTTCTGAACATCATGCATCCTATAAAAAGAATTTTTCCCTGGATCATCCATTCTTCACAATCGATGTGGTTAATGATTGTTAGGTTGGTGTCATTGGAAGAACCGGTGCTGGAAAATCTAGCATCCTCAATGCCCTTTTCCGCCTTGCCCCGATATGCACAGGACGTGTCTTAGTGGATGGTATAAACATAGAAGATGTTTCTGTTCAGGATCTTCGGCCACGTCTTGCTGTTGTTCCTCAAAGTCCATTCTTATTTCAAGGATCACTAAGGTAGACCAAAATATGCGGAAACTTTTAAGTAATATATCTCAAGAAAATTCTTTGAATTTCCAATGTTGCTATGGTCACATATTCATTTGCCTTTAGTGCAAAATCTAGCTTAAATGGACTAGTTATTGTCAATAAATTTCTGTTGGCTTTCAGGAAAACTGAAAGTACAACTGCTTTTACTCTATGTCATTGCATACCTTTCAAGTTACAGAAGTAATGATTTAAGTCAACGATGTAGACAATTTTGATTATCATAGGTCTTCTTACAGCCAGTCTTACGTTATACAAGGTCCTGTGTGCTGTCTGGTGACATATTTTAGCAATTGATCTTCGACCATCTCCAGCCTCACAAATCCAGTTTTCTGAGGCAGCACGTGTTGAATATTGGTAGAAAAACATTCCCCTAAGGTGAAATGTTCTTATTAGCTTCTAATAGTTTAAACTACACAAATTCTATTAATATCTAAATCGAAAAACAGTCACCCTGTGGCCCTCTAGACAGAGTTGTTAGTGTTACTTATCTAATGCTGCCCTTACCAGAGTTTCTTCCTCCATTGACAACTTTGGAATGGAAGGAATTGCTGCAAAGTCGGGACACAGATATGGTTTTATGGATTGATAAGATAATTTTTCAATTGTTTTATGCAACATAGGGTCAAATTGTACCAAAGTAAAATCAATAGTGAGTTGTCTTGCAAGATTTTCTATTCATTCTGTAGATATGGAGTGCTAATTTATTGTGCCTTTGTTTCTTTCCTCCCAATGGCCCTCCTTCCCTCTTCCCCGAAAACACTTTTTCATGTCCTGTCACTACCCTTCTTTCAGTGTGGAATCAAGCTGTGCTTAAGTTCTTGCCATAACCCTGAACTTGCTTCTACCATGATCATTTTTTTTTTTTATCATTTTCAAGAATCAAAGAAGACAAATCCCGCCAATCCAAAAAAATTGCACCTAAGATGACTGAAGCTTCTCTTCACACTAAGTGATTGCTCTACTGTATCCCCATTGCTCCTTTATGGTTCACTTAATTGAGATGATTTGTTTTGGCCTAAACAAGAAGCCATAGATATCTTGACGATATGATCCACAACAACCTATGAGGAATGGTCAAAATGAAGTTCTATTCATTCAAAAAGGAATTTCAGGGCAAAAGCACCCATATTTTGATTGCATCTACCCCATGGTTGTAAGTTCACTCCCAATTTTGCTTCATCCAACTCGTAATGCAATGGCAATATGACTGGACAAGGTTAGGTCTTATTTCAGATGTAATTAAAGGAAAAATAGCGAAGATTTAGTGAAGCTCTTCTTGGCAAGTATTTACAGTTTTCCACCATTAACATAGGCCCTTCACTTTCATTACATCAATTTGGAATGCCCATTGAGATGGCAATATTACTTTTCTGGACACTTATAATTTGTGATTTGATTGGACTTCCTGCTTCAAATATAGTGTGGAATCTTGGGAGTAGGAAGTTCAGAACATGATCCCTAAACCGTGGGATTGTCTTCATGTTTTTAGTAACTAATTTATACTTTCCTTAGTTATGTTATTTCTTGTGTAATAATGAGATGAGGAAGAATCTCCTTAATTTTATGCTTCATTGTTTCCTGTGTAATCCCTTAATTTGAGTGATATATGTCAATTACTACTAGAATTGAGGTGGATTGTGGAGAATCAGTGACGGAGCTTGTTGCCTCCGTTCTTCTAGTTCCACCATTTATTTTTGTTTTGTCCAAGAATGATATTAAGGAAGAAAGTGGATTCTCCCTCACAACTATTCCTTATATAGGAATTGCTGAGAGTAAAGTTATGGGAAAGGCTCTAAATTTGAGAGTAAAGTTATGGGAAAAGGTCTAAATTTTATTGAATGGGAAATACTTATGGAAGTTATAAAAGGGTATCCATTGTTAATTTAGAGAACCTACTCTACATTGATTAGGCTACATGCATTTCAACAATTTTAGTGGTAGGGCACGTATTAGTTTGCATCTGTTAGATTGTAATCCAAACTTTGATGAGGACAAAATGGGTGTTCATACACCTTTATCTTTGGAGTCTCGAGCAAGTGCTCATTTGTTTATGTTTTCCCATGTAAATATTGTCTCTCCAGCTATTAGAGGTCCTACCTTTGTATCAACTCAAGGTATGTTTCTTGGACTGTGATGTATTGGCAAGTGAAGTTTGAGTTATTTGTACAAATGCAAGTACTTGCAGAAACTTCTACAGATATTTTGGCAGAAAGCATGCTTTTTCTTTGGACATCAAGTCGGACTAGAAACGACTAGAAACCTGGCAGCTTGTTGCATTACCCTGTTTTAAGCTGCATCTTCTCAGACCATATGAGGTTTTCAAGGCCCCCAAGGCCTGTTTCTCAGAATACATGGCTTATCTCTTATGTTATTCAATTTGAAAAATTAGAACTCAGTTCGCATTTGATTTGATTCTGAGGCCATCATCCACTGTAATCCCATATGCTTTACCATTATTCTCTCTGCATCATTTACCCTGTAATTTTGGCCAACTATAGCATTTTCAAGCTGTCAGCCCCTGCACAAAATCCCCTTCACTTGTGCAAAGGAAGACTGATCGTTCTGTATGCTTGAAAGAATAAAGGGATTCATTGTTGCCTGGCTATTTAATTCCAGCAACAGTAGCTGAGCCTTTGCTTCTTTCTTGCACTGATTTCTTAAGTGCCAGTAAGCAGCATCTCCATTCTTATGCATCTTCCATTTTGATACTCTGCCATTTTCATCTCCATTCTTATGCATCTTCCATTTTGATACTCTTTCTTTCTCAAATGACTCTGATGTATCTCCTGCTTTCTTGAATCTGCCTCATCACTTAGATGTTGCAAATTTCACTTCCAGACTCTGTACTGAACGCAAATTTTCATCCAATCCTCTAAAGATCATAAAAATTGATTGCAAAGGGTTTAATATGGCACAAAGGTCCTCCAAAACTCTGAAAAAATTGCTTTGGCATCACGATTATTTCCTTGGAAAATTGGAAACATGCCTGTTCTTCCTGCTCTGGCTTGTGTATATCATTGTATTGGTTATTTGGCTTGCTTACAATAACCATCAGTTGCAGAATCGGATGAAAGAGATTCTAGATGCTCAGATCCTTAAAATCAACTGACTCATTTCAATGTTCTTGGCATTAGATTTCCCAACAATTGCACATCTGTACCAACTTCCTGCTATTATTCGTTCTGAGATGCATAATTCATATAAGAATGGCCTAGCACATGAACCTTACATATTGTGGGGCTTAGGGGAGAGTATATGTACTTGACTACATATGTTTACTCCTGCATGGCAGAGAAGCTGTTTTGTGCTCACCATGAGAGATTAACGATAATATTGACCTATATTTCATTAGTTGGGAATGGTATCTTGGTTTGTGCCTTTTTCCTTTTATTTTTCTAGGCAAAAAATGGGGACTGCTTTTTTTACCTTGGTTGTGAATGTTTGAATTGAAATGCCAATTTCTGCCATGACAGTACTTGGAATAGCTATGAAATGTTCACATATCTATATGGTTTATTTCGTAGGGATAATTTAGATCCATACAAGTCGATTGATGACATTAAAGTTTGGGAAACTTTAGAGAAATGCTTTGTCAAAGAAGAAGTAGAAAGGGCAGGAGGGCTGGACATTCATTTAAGGGAATCTGGGAAATCATTTTCTGTTGGGCAGCAGCAGCTTCTCTGTCTTGCACGTGCATTACTCAAGTCTTCCAAGGTATGTCAAAACTACTAAGCACTATGGCTGACCACTGTATAATGGTACCAAAATAAGTTGAATATGGATACTTACTGCAAAACTTCCCGATCAGTAACCCAAACTCATTCACTGAAGCACTTTATTGAACACACTCCTAAAATGTATGTCATATGCCTGTTTATATGCTCGGAAACCAAGAAACTGATTAAAGCAATCCACATATTCATGAAAACAAATTTCCTAACGATAAGCCTAAGATCTTCTTCGTACAGTTCTACTAAAATATCCCTAGAAACTAGCTAATAAAATAGGTGAATTCATAAAAAGTTAAATCCTAGAACTTCCAGAATAGTTCCTAGGGCTTGAATTCGACTTGTGCCTTTTACTGCTTCTTGCATCATTCTCTAACCCTTTGAAAAAAAAAAAAAAAAAAACCTCCCGACTTATTTTAAGAATGAGGGGATGAGAATTGCCAGTAATTGGCACCAAATCACAGCTGAAAAGGAAGTAGATCTTTTCCAGAGTTCCTTGGTCAAGAGATGCAGAAACATCCAAAACTCGTATTATCAAATAAAAGAATTTGTTCAGGGATGACTTGACTTTTTGGTTACATCCATGTTCTCAATGTATTGTTGAATATATTCCTCAGAGTTTAGTTGTGAACTCTCAATTTTGTCCATGAGCCTGAAAGTAACAGCCCTTACTTGATGGGAACATCATCAACCTAACTTGTTTTCTGATAATACAATGGTTTGACTAATGGACGCACGCACTAATTTACACAGAAGGGAATGTAGATTATTTGATTTATCATATTTCAGGTACTGTGCTTGGACGAATGCACAGCCAACATTGATACTCAAACAGCTTCAGTACTACACAATGTCATATCTAGCGAGTGCATAGGTATGACTGTGATCACCATTGCTCATCGGATTTCAACAGTCTTGGACATGGATTATATTCTGGTTCTTGAGCAAGGCATCCTGGTAGGTTCATCGCCCTGTTCCTCATTTCTTTGGTCATATGACGTGCTCATATTTATGCCCTGTCTCACACTCTGCTTTTGGTAAATTCTTATTTCAGCCCTTTCTTTCGACTTCTCAATTGGCAGAACCCTATTAGAGATACAATCATTGCAAATGCTTTAACCCTAGCATTGCAAAAGACAAACAACCCTCAAAATTTTATTACAATATTGATTAGCTTGCCTGAATATTTGATTTCATCCTGTAACTTAACCAAGTAAACCTCTACAAATTTAGCCAAACTATGTTATTGTCGTTATTTCACCCCTTACTGCCATGAAGTTTGATAAGTGCTCAGATCCAATCTCCGAGATGATCGTCCACATTTCTCATTGGTGTCAGTCTCAGTCTTAGTTCTTTGGTTGCAGTCAGTCAACTCTCTTCGCATAGTGGAGCTTTGTTTCCGAGTTCATATTCTCCTTTTGTCAATTTGAAACGTAGGTCTAATCTGACTTCCCATTATCTTCGTTAAATGAGAGAGTGCATACCTACAGCATTAGAAGTTTTCCTTGAGATATAATAAATTTTACTGGTGATCCAGAACGACACACTTGGAGAGCAGATGTTGCCATTCAAAATTTCAGATGACTGAAGAATTCTTTTATTTTAATTTTCTTCTGGGTTTCTAGGTGGAACAAGGAAATCCTAAGGTTCTGCTGCAGGATGAACGCTCCAAATTGTCAGCTTTCACTAGAGCTTCCTCGATGTGAGACAGATACACCCAGAAGCCGAAGACCATGGGACTTACTGAAGGATCAGTCTGCAGCATCTCTAGTGGTGACTCACAAATTTGTTAGTTTTGATGTGGACTACTGGGTCCTAAGCCTGGTCGTCAAGTGTATCTTTCTGCGGCCCCCAACCACTCCATAATGATTTTTCAACCTCATTTTGAACGAAAAAAAAGCTCTAGCACTACCCAGTTGTGATTGCATCTGAACTTTTTTTTTAAAATCTTTTTCTGCGCCCCGTCAACAGCAGTAGGTGTTTACTGTCTTGAAGTTTGCCAAAATGTTTCTGCTTGAGTCAAATTCCACGTGTCTTTTTCTGGGTGTACTGAGAAAACCCGATGATGATTATAATTGCCGCAATTGTTTGCTACATTAAACTGTGCAGACCTCACCTTCCATCTATATTTAGAAAAGAAATAAATTTGACAGAAGGCAGTGGTCTCTGCATATGTTACCCCTACAGTTGAGAGCAGGAGGACGCAATTCAAGCAGTAACAATGGCTATCAAGTGCTAGATCTTTTATTGATGACACAGGATCACCCTGTTTCTGCGGCAATTGGAGGAGAAAAGAACAAAAGGGAGAACAATCACTCCAGTAGAAAATTTTAAATTTTGCTCAGCTTCCATTTGATTCAGAGAAGATGGATGTTTCCGAGCATAGAAGAAACGTCAGTTCTTGGGATGGGATGGGGTGATTTATCTGATTTTGAAGCTTTGAACGGTGGCTAGATTTGCAGTATCACCCCTGCGAGCATAAAAGAACGATTGATAATTGTTAGTAACTGGAATATCATTAGCCAAGGTTAGAAATAATATGGACATCCATATTAAACAAGGAGGTTCATCATAAAGGCAAATATTAATATTGCATTACGTTGGGAAATCAGTTGAAGAATTTGAAAATCATGATCCAAATAGAGTTTTAGTTATCATAATTAGAGGCTTAGATGTGGTCTTTGGAATTCCAAGTGGAGATTTCAAAATGCATTACCAAAATCATTAGATGGAAGCTTAGGCAAGTCATTCCCCAAAATATATAGCACGCAGGAATATTAGATATATGCCGAACACCAATTTTAATGCAGATGGGTGTCCTTTCATGTTCAAAGGGCTCAACCCCACTGGGCTATAGCCCCTCGGATTTGGGGATGCTGCTTCTTCCTCCACATCCATTGGATTGAGTTTTAACTCAATCCAATGGCTATAATTTAAAGATATAAAAAAATATTAAATATAATTATAAATTTTTTAAAAAATTTAATATTATTAATATTTATTAAATATTATATTAAAAAATATTTTTTTTTTAAAAAATAATAATTATTTAAATATTATTAAATAATATTTAAATTTCAGCGATTGGATTTTTTTCAATCCAATGGCTGAGGGGGAAGAAGCAGGGAATGCTGCTTCTCTTAGAGAAGCAGCATCCCCCCACCCTCTTAATCTCTCCCTCTTCCTCTCCCTCTCCCTCTGACTCTAGAACCTTCTCTGCGTTCGGTCGTTTCTCCCTCTCTCTCTTTCTCTCTCTCTCTCTCCTGTTCCATCTGTCTGAATTCCCCTTCCCTTTTCTTACATCCCCCTGTTTCCCTCTGCTTGTCAGCATAGCACGGATCATATGATCAATCAAATGCAATAAAAAGAAATGACAATGAAAAAAATACTAAAGAGTCGAACCAAATAGCTAACCCTAAAATTCAACAAGCAAACCTGATTTCTGTCTCATGATACTAATTTTAGCACTGCATTTGATAAACATTATATTGAAAAACCGAGAACCAAAAAATTAACCGTAATCGATCGTAAATGAAGCGTATGGAGAAAGATTGAAATTTGAAAAGGATTCGGGTGTGAGAAACTAGATTTTGAGAGAGAGAGAGTAACAAAGAGAGAGAGAGAGAGAGAGGAGGAGGAAGAGGAGGAGAGGCTAGTGATAATCAGAGGAAGGTAAGCGGGAATCAGAGAAGTTAGAGAGAGAAAGAAACTAAGGAATGCAAGTAGACGAGTTATATAATAAAAAGGCTGCGGGTAGACTTCTTTGTGTTTGTGTTGGGATTCGAATTATTTATTTAAATTGTAAAAAATTAATTGATAATGTATAATAATTAAATAATAATCATAAATAATAAAAAATACTTAATTTTTACGTAAAAATATAAAATAAAAGACAAAAATTATGGGATGATTCATCTAAAATATATTTACTATGTAATACATTTTGTTACACAAATTATCAAATATAAGTATACATTGCCTTAGTACAAATAAACTTGAACAATAGATAATATAATGTAAAAAAAAATAAATTTGGTAAATGTTCTTATTAATTTTAACAAGAACGTATCCATGATTGGCAAAAATTGGACACGATTCAAAACTAAATTAGATACTAAATTCTCTCTTCTCCATTTTGTTTCTCTTTTTCCTTTTTTTTTTCAAAATTGAAGCTATTTAGGCCTCAAAATTACAAGAGGTAAACCTTAAAATGTGTCAGTACTTATTTATACTGCAAACTAGAGCTTGAACGCCCGTGGAGTGCACCTCGAGCATGGGCGTCACTGGGCTTGACCCCTCAGGTGCACCCATTGTTTTCGGTGCTTCAAGGGTCCGTCGGATGTGCCGCGAATTCTCTGCATCTGGAATCAGTGCTTATACTTACGTGAACATTGTAATCTTCTGTATCAGTATAATATTTGTGTGTCTTCGTTAGAACCACCGAACGACACATCAAATAGGTACAAGCCCACACGAGAGCGACCTATAAGATAAAATTTTGTGGGCCCTCTTGGATATGTATCTATATTTTGCTTCATGTATACACCTTTTTTAAAGCTTAGGAAGGTATGATTTAGAGTATAACTAAACATGAAGCTTTTGTGGGCTTCAGCCCTGAGCCAGCCCAAGCCGGCGGCCCAAGCCGCTGAGCCGTTTCGAAGCCGACCAAGCCGCCGACCTCGAACCTTGTCTGAAGCCGTTTTCAAGCCGTCGATTTCGTTTCGTTGGTTCGTCTTCGTCGATTGATTTTGTAACCTTCAAACGTTTATCTCAGTTAATTGCTGAAGCAAATGTGGTCCATTAAGTAGTGATAACTCTCCCATTAAGTTAATTCATCAATTTTGGCCGGTTCGAGCTCCAAACGCTCGGTTGAGGCAAATGATGGATTTGCCTATAAATTGAGACTTCTGGCTTTGTCCCTGGCATCCAACTCGATCAATACACCATCTATACGAGTGAAGGAGTGTCCAGAAGCACGAAGCCGGTCCGGAAACGAAGGTCGAAAAACAGAGCATCAATGGCCGGAGGTATAAAGAACCGATTGCAAATTCCGCTTTTATAGTTGTTTTAGCAACTACTTGATCTAACATTTGGTATCAGAGAAAGGCTTCACCTCTGCCTTTATCGTTCTGTAAATTTTCGGTTTTTTCCCGAATTCCTCAAAACCTAAAGTCTTCGTTTTTTTGAAGATTCGGTTCAAACGAGCACTGGAAATCGATGGGAAATTAAATTTCCGAAATTTCCATATATTTTTCATCATTTATGGTGTTCGTATGGTGCTGTTTGAATCGGGTCTGGAATTCGGGTCGAGTCGTTCGTTGTCGGGTTTGGGCGAAACCGACGAAGGTAGACGACGACTTGAACGGCGTCGTTTTCTGCTTCGGCAGTGGAAAACGTCGTCGTTTTTCGGCTTCTGTTTTAAGTTCCAGAACGACGTCGTTTCGTGCAAAAGTTTTCGGATTAAAACGACGTCGTTTTGCTACAGTTTTAATAAAAAAAAAATTGCAAAACGCTGCGGCCGGGATTCGATCCCGGGACGCGTTTGAGGAAGAAGCGGCTTTTGCCGCTGCGCTGCTTAGCGCCTTGCGCAATTTTCCGCTTATAAATTGCTTATATATGTTTTTACAGTGTATATATATATTATATATACGTATATATTTATATATATATATATATAATTATAATATTATATATAAAGTATAAAATATAATATCCAGAATATAATTATATATGTGTATAAATAATGTCTTGTGATTAAAATAATTTAATTAATTGAGGATTAGCCACAGCACCCTTAATTAATAAAATTATTTTTTTATTATCACGTGAGGTATAAAGACATAAATTGTGATATTTATTTTGATATAATAAAATTTATCCCACAGGAAATTTTATTATATTAAATTAATTAATCAGGATAAAATGTCAAATTATTTTTCTTAATTTACCCACAGGGATTAAGA
>JAOVVI020005421.1:411-16515 GCA_028571085.2 Nepenthes alata
TACTATGGAAAGAAGGGCCACATCAAAAGATTTTGCTATAAATGGAAGCGTGAGAGCGTTGGAAAGGAGAAAGGTGAAAAGGGACATGGCAAGGAAGAGTCCTCGGTCTCTGTCGTTACAGGAGCTGATTACCTTTTGACCTATGAAACTGATAATTTTGTTAACTTGGCCGAGCAGGAGACTGATTGGGTAGTGAATTCTGGAGCGTCTATCCACGTCACCTCCAGGAGAGAGCTCTTTACAATTTACACTCTGGGTGTTTTTAGAGTGTTGAAGATAGGTAATATGGAGATATCAAAAATTATTGGCCATGGTAACGTGTCTCTTGTTACCAACAATGGAACCCGACTTTTTTTAAAGCACGTTCGACATGTCCCAGATATTCGCATGAATATCATTTCAGCTGGAAGGCTAGATGATGCAAGCTTTTGTAATGTCTTTTGTGACATGGGATATAAGTTAACAAAAGGATCTTTGGTAGTTGCCCGAGGAAGGAAGACCTCTGACATTTATGTGTTGCAGGCAACTGCCGAGGTCGGAGAGGTCAATGCCACGAGCAGTATGGAGTCCTCGTACTTATGGCACCGGAGATTAGGACACATGAGTGAGAGAGGGATAAGTCACTTGGCTAAGAAGGATCTCATTTCAGAAATGGATGAGGACAGACTGAAGACTTACTCTCATTGCATGACGGGGAAGCAGAGGAGAGTCTCTTTTCAAAGAAACTCATCTTTCAAAAGGTCAGAGGTACTTGAGCTTGTTCACACTAATGTATGTGGATCCTTTAAGGAAAAATCCTTTGGAGGAGCACAGTTCTTTGTCTCCTATATCGATGACTACTCAAGGAAGCTGTGGGTATTCCCACTGAAATCCAAGGATTAGGTCTCGGGAGTTTTTGAGTATTTCCATGCTCTTGTTAAGCGTGAGACGGGGAAGAAGTTAAAGGCTGTCTGGAGCAACAACGGTGGAGAATATATCGGGACCTTTAATGCCTACTGCAGATCACACGACATTAGATATCAAAAGACGCCGTAGTTAAATGGCATGGCTGAGCGGATGAACCGTACTTTGATGGAAAGGGTCAGGTGCTTGCTGTCAGAGGCAAAGCTTTCGGGATTCTTTTGGGCCGGGGTCTTGAAGACGGTGACCTATGTGATCAACAGGTTTCCCAGTAAGCCTTTGAATGGTGAGGTCCCAGGGAAGATATGGGCTGGAAGGAAGCCAATCTACAATCATCTTCGGACATTTGGCTGTAAGGCCTTTATTCATATCCCGAGAGATGAGAGAAGTAAGCTTGAGCCAAAGACGAAGTAATGCGTCTTATTGGGTTATGGTGAAGATGAACTTGGGTACAGACTTTATGACCCAATAGAGAAGAAGCTCATCCGATCACATGATGTGGTCTTTGTTGAATATGAGATCATTGAAGATATTGGGAAAGAGATGAAGGCTCTATCCGATGCTGGCCGGACGGACAAAGTGAACGTTCAAGCTGTCCGTCCAGTGCCTCTTGAGACCGAGGTCGATAGCCTAAGAATGACTGAGGATTATAATGAGGTAGTCACTGACCCTCATGAGAATCAGAATGATGATGTGGTCCCCCAACCAGCCAAGGAGGTTCCTGTGCGACAATCCTTAAGGGAAAGGCGTCCATCCGTCTGCCTGCCATCAAGTGAGTACATCTTACACACTGATGCAGGTGAGCCTTAAAATTTTGATGAGGCTGTGAATGATGCACAGAAGGAAAATGGTTCAAAGCAATGAAGGAATAGATGGCCTCCCTGCATGAGAACCATACCTTCGAGTTAGCTAAGCTACCAAAGGGGAATAGAGCCCTAAAAAACAAATGGGTCTTCCGGTTGAAGACGTCTGAGGACACTTTGTAGCCGAGATATAAGACGCGGCTTGTAGTGAAGGGCATTAATCAACGCAAAGGTGTAGACTTTGATAAAATCTTTGCACCCATGGTAAAGATGTCCTCGGTCCGTGTTGTGCTCGGCCTGACAGCTGTTTTGGACTTGGAGATAGAGCAACTGGATATTTGGACAGCATTCCTCCATTGTGATCTTTAAGAGGGAATTTATATGGAACAACCAGAAGAGTTCGAGGTCAAGGGAAAGGAAGGATTAGTCTGTCGACTAAGGAAGAGCTTGTACGGACTAAAACAAGCTCCAAGACAATAGTACAAGAAATTTGAGTCTGTCATGGTTGGACGAGGATACCAAAAGACTACTTCTAACCACTGTGTCTTTGTGCAGAGATTTTTCGAGGACGACTTTGTTGTCCTTCTCGTTTATGTGGACGACATGCTGATTTTAGGACAAAACAATACTCGGATCAAGGAGCTGAAAGAGCAACTGGGACAATCATTTGCCATAAAAGATCTCGGACCGGTAAAGTAGATTCTAGGGATCAGAATATTTCACGACCGAAAAAACAAGAAGCTCTGGTTGTCCCAGAAAAGCTACGTTGAAAAGGTGTTGCAACGCTTTAACATGGAAAACTCTAAGCCAGTGAGCACCCCACTGGCTAACCACTTCAGGCTAAGTAAGAAATAGTGTCCGTCCTCGGACACAGAGAAAGCCCGCATGAGTAGAATACCTTACTCCTCGGCCGTCGGTAGCCTAATGTACACGGCCGTATGTACAAAGCCGGACATTACACATGCGGTTGGTCTTGTCAGCCAATTTTTCTCGAATCCAGGGATGAAGTATTGGTCTGCTGTGAAGTGGATACTCCGAGAGACTTCAAAGATGAGTCTGCATTTTAGAGAAGAGAAGCTCCAGATTGTCAGCTACACGGATGCGGACATGGCCGTGGACATTGACTCTCGGAAATCCACATCTGGATACTTGGTAAATTTTGTTGGAGGAGTAATCTCCTGGCAGTCTAAGTTGCAAAAGTGCATTGTCCTTTATACTACGGAGGCCGAGTTCATTGCTGTGACAGAGGTCTGTAAGGAGATGTTATGGATGAAAAGGCTCATTCAAGAGTTGGGCTTAAGGCAAGAACAATATGTGGTACTCTGTGATAGTCAAAATGTCATAAACTTGTGTAAAAACTCCTCATTCCATTCAAGATTGAAGCACATTGACGTTCGATATCATTGGGTGAGAGATGTTATTGATGAAAAGCGGCTGTCAATAGAGAAGGTCCGATCGAATGAAAATGGGTCAGACATGATGACCAAGGTTTTACCAAAAGGAAAGCTGGAAACTTGCTGTAACATTGCTAGTCTAACTAATTATGTTGGGGTCACTCCCTTGTGGGAATGTGTCCATAGACTCATGCGTGGATGTGATCCACGGACGTCTTACGCTCTTTCTCTCTGTACTCGAACATTATAAAATATCCGAGAACTTTTTTTTTTCTGTTGGAGTTCAAGACTCATGTGTAATGCATGGAAGCATTCTTTGAAGGTACGAGGACTTATAGGCGAAAAGCACATGCGGAGGACAGCTCAGACGATCTTCTGAGCACGCCAGATTTGTGGGAATATGTAGTAGTCCTTGCTGAGTGGTGGACTGTTTCTGTAGAACCAACAATCTGCAGAGCCCTTGCAAATTTGCATACTACCAGGCGGCCACCTGTACGGATGTTCTCCACATTGTTTGGCTGTTACTTTCAACAACCTTTGTATATATATTTGCAGAGAAGGTGTAAAGCAGTAAAAAAAGGGTGTGAGAAAACTAATGGAGATTGTTTAGAAGAGAGAAAGAAGAAGTATAGAGCAGTGAGGAAAAACCATGTGTGTGTGTTCTCGTGCTCTGTTTTTCCTTCTTTTTCTTCTGTAACTGTTTGGGCTTGTGTAGCCGGCAGCTTTTGTAACCAGCTCACAAACTTAGTGGATTCATTTGGTGAACTGTAGTCCTGTAATTTTTCTCTTATTTTGTAGGGTTTTCGACGTAAAACTCAGTTGTGTTCTTCTTCTCCATTTTATTTCTCCTTCTTGCCGACTCTGTTTGAGAGCCAGTGTGTGAGTAGGCGTGCGTGCTGTCTTTCTATCCGACCAGTCACTGTTCCTTTTACGCCAACAGTTTTCAACTTCTTTTTGTAGCTGAAGTCAACTTCCTTAATGTGAGGACAAACTCAATTGGCTGTAACTTCTAGTGGTTCGAAAACTGAGCATTGTTTCTAGCAGGATGCTTTGGCATAGTTGATATGAGACGAGTTCTTGAGTTTGTATTGACTGCATTACTGTAGACAATTTAATTAAAATATATATTATCTTCTGCTGTATTGTTGTCTTCTTTACGGCTTAGCTGTGGGGATCACGCATTGTCCGTAGTTATTTATAGAATGAAATGAAAGAAAAGAAAAATCGATGTGAATTCAGCTGCAGTGTCGAGAAACAGGGATTTTGACCGGATTATACAACATGTTGATGGTGGATACCCACACCACAACTATATTACATGCCTAATAAGATAAATATGAATGTGCAGAGAAGCTAAATCTGACACGGTATTTCTGGCAAGAGAAAAACTCAAGAATCAACTAATTTAAGAGGAAACTTCTATTGGCTTTCTAGGTTGTGAAAGGCAAATCTACTAAGAAAGTCAATTTATAATCTTTGCGGTACAAACGTGCTAAGGACTAGCTGACTAATCCCTTATATGTAACCCCTACTGAAAATTCTTCTGATTTGCTCACTTAGAGTGATCTAGACTTATTCTAGACTTCTCAGATATTTTTTCTCCAAATCAAGGATTTCCAACACCATTAGTTCTCCGACATCCTTGCCACTAGCAAAATAATAAGCTAACTAGTTGGGATTGTGTTTAATAGTTGTGAGTGAGATGATTTTGTTGGTTTCAAGCACACATTATCATGGAAATATGGATTTATCTCAAAGGATTAGTGACTTCTCTAAAATATAGCACTCTTAATGAGCCCTGAATATCTAAGCCACTCCTCGGAGAAATCAAATGGTCGATAATAAATTAATGTTTCGGTTAAAACAGTTTTAGATGAATGGGTAGGTAAAAATGTTTTCCACTCGACCTCCAGTTACACATTGGTCAAGTGTTGGTCAGTTAAAGTAGCGTTAGAGACATGCATAGTGGAAACACTTGTCTCCTATTCAAGCCAAAATCTCGGGAACCTTGAGCCAAATCACATGACCCTTTGAAATTTGAGCAAACATCAAGTGAAATTGGGACACTAGCCATCAAGCAAAGAAATTCTGTAGATTTCTAGAAGTATTTTCATGCCTAGCAAACTTCAAGAGAATATCGAGTGAAACGCATCTACCACTGTTGTGCTCAAGCAAATTTCAAGCATGACCTCTTTGCATCTGTAATGCTCAAGCAAACTTCAAGCATGTATCGGCCGAACACACTGACACTTGAGATCTAGTGAGATGACTAAAAATACAACACTTTGTTATGGAATTTTCCAATCACTTATAAGCCAACCTGACACAGTGAATGTTTCGCTCATGTGCCAATAGAAACTGCTAATACATTTCTTGAATTTTCTTTTTGTGAAAGATAAACCTGTTGCTTCCTAGCTGTTGACTTGGACCACTTATCATCCTATATAATTGACTCTCCTTTAGCGATGTCATTCTATGAAGCTAAGCAGTTAATATCAATCGCACTCAGTTGTCTATGTGATTGTTTTGCTGCTAATATAGATCCTTGAAAGACTAAAAATCCTTTTTCACAAACTGCTATAATAGATCTATTGGTCGTCAATTTTTCATCTTGTGTTAGCTTCCATGATATTTTTTACTCAAAGGGACCTTGATTTTACTCTCTTATGCTTTGCTTTGATCTCATCCAGAAGGACCGTGATATTTTCCTGATAAATATATTGCTTATGCATACTATAGGTTGTTGGCCTTGAGCTGAGTTCATGCACTTCTAACTTTTCCCTAGTGCGAGACAAGCAACAATCAATTAGATGTTTGTGTGGGTATGCTTTTGCCTTTGTAGTTTTGTCATCAGAACAGAACTTTGACTTGTAATTGATTCTTGTTAACTAATTATCAACCATGTAATATCAATGTGAGTAGGATTTGATTGAACTCTATTTACCACGTGTTTCCTTTATTTTGGATCATAATGGTATTTCTTGCATGAGAATAAGGCATCCTGTTCCTATTTATTTCACTGATTTGGGTAATAAACTTCAGTTACTTTATCCCTTTTAATTGTGTCAATAGGCACCCTATGTTGTTGCCCAGGCTTCAGCTGGTGTAACTGAGACCACATCACAGGGTTCAGTTGATCCACAGACTGGCTCTCCAGTAACGTCTAAAGGTTCGTGCTTATTGATGCATGTGCATATTGTAGCCATTCCTACGTAGCTGATGGATTCCAAGGGGTTAATCTAACAATGTTTGCGACTTGAATTTCAAATAACTTCGCAATGCTGCTTCACAAACTGCACATTTTTTTATTGAAGTTATATTTTTCTATCCATGCTAAAATAAAGTGGTAAAATTATGCATGTTTGTATACCTGATACCAGGATTCCTCCCAATCACTGGTATGAGATCTAGCTGGAGTTGACTATGGAAATTTCAAGTTGTTGAATCATTGGCTACGAATACCCTGATTGTATATTGTGTGGTTCAGATTTAATGAATTGCAATGATAGATAATCTGAATTTGCAAACCTTGTGAGTTACTCCTTTAGTGTTAAATCTAAGCATTTCTTTACTGCATATCTGAACAGCATATAAATTGTAGACCAACAAGCAGAAATGCTGTACTAAAATACCATCTAAATTGTAAAACAGCAATTTGGCGAAACTGTATAAAAATGGTTACTGTTTAGGCAATAAGATCATCACACTGCTATAGATAAGACTAGTGCAAGCTAAATTATGAACTATCAAACTTCAAGGTCGTATTAAGGTTGTTTGGAAGGCAAGGAGTGCTTGTCATCCAATGGTAGATCTAACTAGATGGTAATTCAAATGATAAGAAAGTATACAGGATGTAATGAGTCCGAATTCACTTGTCAAAAATAAAAAAGGGAAAATTTCAAATATATAATTACTTGTTGATAATGATAATTTCATATTCTATGGTAGAAATGCTGCATTGATTAGCTTGAAATTCAAGTATTTCTTTGGCAAACTTCACAGTTCAACAAAATTTTCCTTCTTTTTTTTTGGGGGGGGGTAGTTTTGGGGGAATAACTCTGTTCTACTGAATCTGCACGATCATGAAATTGAGACAGTTGCCTTCTATGAATGAATTATAGGGTCACAAGATAAGGATGCTGGAGTGCCTATTGGAATTCCTGCTTTACCTGCCATGCAAAAGAAATATGTGGCTCCGATCAAGACAACCACGAGTTGTTCATCAAAAGATCCAGATCAATCTGATGATGATGAACTTGAAGAAGAAAATGAAATAACTGAAATTATGGATCCTGCTGATGCAAAGCGTGTACGAAGGTAAGGAGATAGGAGATCTTTTTCTGGTTCTTCTTTGTCGTCCTTTTTTCTCTTTTGAAAGTAACCTCTCTCTTATTTAAATTATCAATATTCACATGCATATAAAATAAAGTAATTTAGAAATTAAAAAAACACATAATATTTTGACAAAGGGAAACTCCCAAACAACTTGTTTGAAGAAAAAGCCCTTCAGTCTTCAAGTTGTGAACTATAAATTCACTATATAAGAATAGACATCTTATAGCTCGACAAACAAACGTGCTTGACCTCCAAGCTTATTAACATTGGACACGTGACTATTTGAAGCCCTCCTTAGATCTACAGACATGCAGTTACCCAAACAATTTTTGATTCCTCTGAATGAATTTTTGATTGACCAAATTCTTCCAGCCATAACACGCCTCAAATCTACTTACGAACATCACACCGGAAGTCCTTAGTTTTGCAAACTAATAAAGATAAGGTTTAGAATAAAAACATATGAGAGATCTTGAGATATCAAAACTCTCATCTTTCAAGAAAGAAGAATCTCTTAGGAAATAATAAGTTCTCTCAAATTTTTATAAGGAAGTACTCTTAGAGTCTAAGAATGGTTATTTCAACACCCCAATATATTGTCACCCCACATATTTGAGATAGGTTTGACTTTTAAAAACAGAAGGAACCTCCTATCAAAATAGTTCCAAGTAGTGGTTAGAGGGGTGAAAATTGATTTTCGCTTGAGCGGCTTTGTTTGGTTATCTCACAGTTTGTTTGGCGTTTTCGCGCAACTATTTTCTTCTTGTGTTGCTATCTTGAAGATATCTTGCAGTTTGCTTCTGGTGCTCTAAGGAAACTATTTTTCGTTTGAACCGCTAACGTGCGGTTTGCTTCAGGTGCTATGTAGTTTGAGCAACTGTCTTGTAACCAACGCCCGGTTTGCCATTGAAACCATGTAGCTTTAGTCGTTATCAAGTTTCTATCCAACACTTGGAACAAAACAGCTTGAGCTTCTATTGAGCCATTATCAAGCACCCATACATCAAATAGCTATTGAGCCGCTATCAAGCACCCATACACAAAACAACTTGAGCTTCTATCAAACCGTTATCAAGCACCCAAACATAAAGCATATAATTAACTAAGATAATATACCAATATACAACCTAATGTCACAAAGGTTGTTAACTCTAAAGACAAATCTAACAATATGAAGTTTTCCCCTTCTGATTTCGTCAAAGCTCTTCCCCTTCCCACCAGAAAAAAAGAAATAAGAAAAAAAGAAAGAAAAGGAAACCTTGCTTGAGATGGCCAATGTTTAAGAGCCTGTATATTTCTCCATTCATCTAATCTGAGATTATATATCTAACTACTTGCTCTTGATATTAAATATCAGCCGATGTATATCATTATTAGCTCCTGATATTGATATTTTTTGTTACTATGATAATATCGCAATATGTTATAGTATCAGCGACATATATGATATTTAGTCGATATATTGGCAAATTCAACCTTGTAAGTTTATGATTTTTAGACTGATGCCGATACATAATGTCTAATATATTTTATATCAATATCAGTACTGATATTTTTATCCATGTTTGTACATCAGAATGCTTTCCAATCGAGAGTCAGCTAGACGTTCAAGAAGGAGAAAACAGGCACATCTGACTGAACTTGAGATACAGGTTGGCCAGCTCTTTTTTTCTCTTTTCTTTTGCTTTTTTATTGATATCTCCTTTTATTATTTTTATAACTTTTCCGTATCTTTCTTAGCAAATTACTGCATCGTTTGTCCTAGGGTGCACAACTGAGGGTTGAAAATTCTTCTTTGTTGAAGCGACTGTCTGACATAAACCAAAAGTATAATGAAGCTACAGTCAACAATAGAGTTCTAAAAGCTGATATTGAAACATTGAGAGCAAAGGTATGATCTCCTAGAGATTATTGGTTTATTAATCAAGTGGCCAACTATATATCCACCTTTTATTAAGGATGGTTTTTTGTGCCTGAAGTGAAAATGTGACGACCCCCTGAATCACCTTACCCAGTTTGGACCACTCACGTGCTCCAATAACCATCATGCATAAAAAATATATCTCGAAAATATAGTAATCTAGAAAGAGTTTAATGCCTTAAACACATCAAGAAAAATATAAAGTAACTACCCAGAATTACCGCCCCAAATATAATGTTCATATAGTGTGCAAAAAGAAATCCTCTCCAATACTAAGGGAAATAGCTACTAGCTTTCTGGATCCTCTCTATATGATGTCCTGCAACAATTGAAAGACCCTCCACAAGGGACTCAAACTCTACTCTAATTTGGAGCCAATAAAATACAATGTGAAATAAATGTCCAATAAGTGATAATAATCAACAATATATAATGATTAATAATCATAGCGGATAAGCAATATCAAAATATACGAAAGCAATAATAATAATAATATAAAACTCAATAATAAACTCTATCCGATTTTCTATCACTCATTACAATTACGACTCAAAAGTAACAACAAGAATAGGTCCCACCGAATCTGTATATCATAAAAGAAAATAATTCCACATAATCTAAATCTCATTAATAATAGGCGGAGATCCCTTGAGTCCAAACATAACAAGAAAGATCAAGATTCCCTAGGTCTGAATATTAGTATGAGCGACCTAGATATTCCAAATCCGAACAACAATAAAATATTATGGATTTTATAAAATCCAAATCTCACCAAATCATACTTATGAATTCTTTTGAATACAACTTATGAATTCTTTTGAATACAACTTATGAATTCTATTGAATTCAATTCTCACTAAATTCAACTCATAAATTCCATTAAATACAATTTATGGATTCCATTTTGATGCGTACCTAGATCCGAACTTCGAACGGATTCGGATTCGTCTGGATGGTTGAACCGGTTTCGTTCCCTGAGCGCAAATCATGCACACCACTAAAAAGCATAGGAGGTCAGCGTGACGGCAGAAAGTTGTCCCACCCAAAACACTCCGACGCTAAAGTCAGTAAACTGCCTTCGACGATCAAAAGGTAGCAAGAACTGAAAGCTGAAAGAGAAAAAGAGAACAGGAGTGAACAGGTCCCTAGATGTAAGAGAGGCCAAAAGCCATCGTCTTGAATCTGAATGGTGGGAATGCAGTGAACAGCTGTCGGAAGCGCGTTATTGCCTTATGTGTTTTTTGGGGGTTTTAGCAAAGATATCAAGATCGTTTCTGAGAGTTTCGTATGTTTGCCAGTGTAATGAAAGCGTTCGTTGAACGATAATTCAAGGGCTCTTTTCTGATTTAGAGGACGATCATCCTTCTTTGGAAGGAGTGATCCCCTCAGTGATTCTTAGCTGGTTTACCTTCTGGAGTAGATGCCAGTTGTCAAGCTGAGCGAGATAGTTTCCTTCTGAGGTGGCCAATAGCTTTTCAAATCGGTCACCTTCATTCTGTGTGTGTTACCGTTGAAGTACTCCAATTGCAAGGAATTGAAAAAATCTGGCGCATTCCATACGTGAGAGGCACCAATTTTGTCAATGTTTATTTCGAGAGCCAGTTGGGATCATAGAAGATGCCTGAAAAGCCGTTGTTGGCTGCCTGATGGATCGTGGGCTTAAACGGACCAGGCCCATTACTGCAGAAAAGCCTCATTGAGCCCAATGTGCAGTGCGTGGACGGTCAACGTTTGAGTTGACCGTCTGTGTGCGCTTTGCTTCCCTGGACGGTCAATGCTAGTGTTGACCGTCATGAGCTTTTCAGCTTCTGGGCCTGTTTTTTAACTGGGTCGTTGGAATGTAGACCGTTCTTCTTGAACTTTTATTGACTATTTGGGTCAACATATTTTTTTTATACCCATCAAAATAATAGTAGCAATATCAATGATAATTATTCTATGTGATTTTTAAATTTTAATTGCTCGGCTTTTTTAATCCCTTTAAGTGGTATGGAAAATATAACAATATTTTAAAGTTTTTATTAAGTTTTACATTTATCCTAATTTTTTATAACAAATTTTATATTATGCAAAAAAATTAAGATTTATTGTATTTCAGTGCCAAGTAAAATAAAAGAACCCTTATTTAGGTTTTTAATATATGTTTTTTGAATCAAGTGCATGCCTTTGTAAGGAATTAAAAATTCTATCTTTCAAAAAAATAGATATTATTTTTTTAAAATTTAAATTATATATTTTTAAATAATTAATTATGATTTAAAAATTAATTTTAATTAATTTTTTATTTTTTAAAAATAATTAAATTATAATTATTTATTTAAAAATAAATAATTTAAAATTTTAAAGATAATATTTATTTGAAAAAATATATATAAGTCTTCATTAATTTGTATCAGGACAGCTCAGAATATTATTGATTTAATCAGAAACTTTATTTAATGTGAAATAAAATTTTGTTTTATATCTTGCCCCCAGTTGGAGCGTACGTAGCACCATAGTATATGGCCGTACAGCTCATTTTTGACATGAAGAAGACTCCAACAGGGGGCAATGTGGCAGATCATCACGCCATTCTTTGCAGGAATGCGACGTCCTCTGCTTCCGCTGCCGATTACTCAAAATTCCAACCATTTTATCTCAGGAAAAGAAATCACCTTCCACTTCTCCGATTGAAGAGAGAGAGAGAGAGAGAGAGGGAACGTGCTGTTGCGATGTATGAAAACCAAAGCATTTGAGAGAGATTTGAGATTATTGTTGTTGTGTTGATCGATTATTCTCCATTTTTTTTTTCTGTTTGATCGTAAATTGAAGCACCTTTAATGGTTTCCGATCCAAGTCTGATCTACATCCTACCAACAACGTATTACACGGTACTACAACAGGTGGGTGAATACTTCCCGCTCGAAGTTGGAGACCTAATCCTACGGAGTGTAGAGGCTGCAGGAAGGGTTGCGAGCAGCCCCAAGCTGGGGGAGCCCGTTCCTCATCTCAGTATTCCTCCGAAATAGAGCGTACAAGCTACACATCCAGGACAGAAAGTTGATCCCGTGGACCTGGAACGCCGTCAACCTTAGAAAATATTATCAGTAGGATAGCACCAAGCCCAGGTAAGGCATACACGCATGCCATGAGGATTGTTTGTACATGTATTGTGTTATCATTTAATAAAATTGATTATTTTACAATCTTGTGTGTTCATTCATATGGGTGTTTGCATGTATGACATTTCGACAAGTGAAACGATCTAGACTGCCCCTAAGTTGGGAGGATTTTCATCCGTTCGTAAAACTAAGCCTTGGCTCCTTGCCAAGCGGCCCAAAAGTGGCCATCTTCCAATCTCAACTCCGCTTCGAAAGGCCCTAAGAAGCTCTGCAAGCCTTGGCTCCGTGCGAAGCTGCCATCTCCCAACCTCGACTCGGCATCGAAAGGCCATAAGCGGCCCTGCAAGTCTTGGCTCCTTGCCAAGCGGCCATATCTCATTCTCGACTCTACCTCAGAAGGCCCTAAGCGGCCCTTCAAACTTTGGTTCCGTACCAAGCGACCCATGAGATCAAAACATTAGGCCTAGGGGCTTTTGAAATTTCTAACACGTGGCCACCAAAACCTTAGGGGACAAGAATTACAGGTGTGCGATGACCTTCTCCTGGAGAAGAGAGCATCCTCAATCTACGATGGTTGTGGGATACCATGCACACAAAAGCGATGATGGCTTGAGCGGGACCGAGCGCCTAATACAGGTATCATGTGCAAAAAAGGCTTAAGACCTGGAGTCCGGCTGCTGTGGCTTGAAAACCCAGGTGACCCTTGGTGTGGCTCCACCGAGATTGCGACGACATCCATTTCATTGGATCGAGCTTCCCATTAAATGCGTGAGATGCGATGACATCCTCTGACGAAAGATGAGTATAGCGCAAGAAAGCACCGGATCGGAGCCTTGGCGACAATAGCTTTACAAGCTTAGCTGTTGAAGCAAGAGTTACGATTTTAAAAATTATATCATACACTCAAAGGCATCAAATGTGAGAAAGATAACTGCCTTCCATTTATTATGTATATACAAGGATATAAGCTGTTGCCGAACGGCAGAACGGAAAGGGAGCTATACAAATACAATGTTGTCCCTACGGATTTGACGGGCCCGACTCTCCTAGGAAGTCTCTCAAACGGGAGCTGTCAGTTATCTCGGTGTTCCCTGGATGAAAGATGCCCATGGAAATACCTGGAAACGCGATGAAGGCAATCCGGTGGCACAGACAGATGCCATCCCAGAACCTGGCGTCGAGTGCGAGGCGCATCTCCTCCGGAGTGAGCCACAGCCTAAGGTCGGTGGAAAGGCGACAGATGTCATCCTCCAAAGTGGAGGCCAATCCCCTTAGCTACTCAACCTCTTGCCTCGGTCGCTCACCTTCTTGCGCCAACTGCCCGCTCTCGTCCCTCAAGCACTCACTCTCTTGCGTCAGTCGCCCATTCTCCTCCCTCAGCTGTCCCTTCTCCTCACTTAGCAGCCCGTTCGCCTCCCTGAGCGCAGCAATCTCAACTCCCGCGCACTGGCTATCTCCTACTCAGACTCTTCCCTAACACAGTGAAAGTATCCGCACATTTGAGTGATTACCGCGTCGAGAGAGTTGGCTTCCTCAGGGACCTGCAAGGGAAAACGGGATATCAGAAATCCTCAAAGTTCCAGTCAACGAAAGAACACTCGATTCATGACGATCATACCTGAGCGAGGGACGCATCTGGACGACAAGCTCCTCCTCCTAACACATGCAAGCTCGGGGGCTCTATGCGCTCAGCCACGACCTTCGCAAAGATGGGAAGGTCTGGAGCCATGGGTGAAGAGGTAATGCTCGCGGGCTCCAGCTCTTGAGCCATCCCTGCCACAACAGTCTCTGGGGTCAGGTCAGCACCAGTCGGACTAGCAACCCATCCGGCTTCAACTTCCTTCTCCATGGCAGCACTCTCCTGGGCACGCGCCCCCAAGAGTGACCAAGCAGGCGATCCAGGATCCTCTGGAGTCCCTGCCGGACCTGGCGCAAGCTCCAAGGTGCCAGCCTCCTCAAACTCTTCAAAATCTAACACGCTGATTTCCACGATCGGCACACCCTCAGCAGCCGCCTCCTGCGTCTCAAGATCAACGAAGGGACCCACAGAGGACTCTCCTCCGAAATGAAGTTCCACCATGGGAACGCCATACCCAGCCAGAGCCATGGCGGGGATCGGCGAGTGCTTAGTCGCTTCCTCCGATGGCTCAATATCCAGTGCTTGCCCTAGAATGGGACTAATGGCACATGCAGCTGGCCCCACAGCTAGCCTCTGTGGCCTCTGGGTGTAAGAGCCTACGGCCTCCGTCAGCCTATTCAGCGGGGCTTTTACCTCTTCATCTGAAGACATCTCTAACAGCGAGCAACTCTCCTTGGTGTTTTCCCTCGATAGCTCCCAGAGCACAATGGCCCCAAACTTTTTCTTCTTGGGGCCAACGATGGCCCAGCCAGACTCAGGACCCCACTTGGTGGCAGCAAAAGCATGGAAAGTCAGATAATAGCCCTGGATGGAAAATGTCTTCATCTCCGAGCTGATGGCAGCAACAAGCTTTGCCGCCCCACTGACCTCCTCGACGGCCACATCCCCACTGAAGAACCTCGGGATTGGACCCCAACCGCGAGAGAGCTCTGAATTTGAGGGTTCCTGCAAGAAGAAGAAATGATTCTTCTAGTTCTTTACTGAATCCGGGTTGGTCCCCCGAAAGTGGAAGCCAGTTCGGGGAGACATTGAGATCCAATCCTCCGATTCCGTAAAGCAGAAGATTACCTTTGCTGCCTTCGCATCGAACACACAAGAATGAAGACGGGCGAAGATGTACAAAGAGACCAAGTAGCGAACGGTGTTAGGGTGAAGCCTCGCGACAGGAACACCCAATGCCTCGACAAGTGCATACAAGTTGCATGGCATGGGGTAGCGGAGCCATCCCTTCAGATGGTACTCATAAACAGAAATGAAACCCTCTGGAGGGGCGTTGGCCCTACCATCCAGGCCAGGAGCGCGGAAAGCCATGTCCCTAGGAATCCCGTAAACCACCATCAGTGCGGCGGTGGCATCGCGATCAGAACAGACCCGGTATTGCTGACCCCATGATGAACTATTCAAGAGTCATGGGAAGAGGAAGGAGAACTCTTCTTCACTGTCCTTTTCTCCTAGGGAAATATCAAGGATTCTTAGTGCAAAAAAGCGCAAAGAATAGAATCCGCCAAAAGTATCGCTTAAATAGGCAACGGGGCACCATTGCACGAGAAACTCAATCGGTGTTTAGCCTTGATGGCCAGGCCACGCGTCCGTTCAGCGGAAATGTCGTGAGTTTCAAGTAGTGGCTAATCATGGCCCCCGCCCAATTAAAGAACGCTATCACCTCAACCGCCTGCCAAATCCCAATTGTCACGTCAGCATTAAATGCAGAATTTGACTGTCAGAAGTGGTGGCGGCAACGCTTCCAAGGCAAGCATCTGGAAGGAAAAATTAACCATCCCAGCATGATAGCCAGTAATGAATAAGCCACACAGTTAAGTAAAAAGTTTTATTATGTGATATACTAATAAACCCTTTTTACAATATGAGGTAGTCAATGGCCGCGGATTACAACTAACTGCCCTTGTTGGACCCAAAAGGATCCGAAGCCGTGTGCTTTGACAGGTCCGTGGAAGTCTGGGCGCCCGAGTTTTGAGAGTCCAGGATGCCGGTGCGAAAGTTTGGCTCCTCC
>JAOVVI020005422.1:0-16514 GCA_028571085.2 Nepenthes alata
ATTGCTTTATTGTGTAGAATGTAGTTTGATTTTTATTGATGATAAGAACAGGTAACTTAACCATGTTCCCATAGACGACACCAATGATGCGTTCCAGGGACCCGAATTATCTTACAAATTAGAGAACTAGGTTATTATTTCAAAAAGTCTAAATAACAATGGGTCTAGTTTTCGTAACTTCGAATCCTTATCTTGCGCACCACAACAAATTGAACCAGTGGTAAAAGGTATACAAGACTCGCTCCCCGATGTATCCTCTAATGCTCAAGCCAGTTATCTTTCTTTTTAAACGGAAAGACGAAAAAGGAAATATTGAAATGGAAATAGGAAGGGGATGAGTTTGAATTAGGAATACTTTGCTCCACTTAGTGCACTCGAATGATTGAGTGTCTTTGTTGGGATCCTTGTCTATTTGGCTAGCTTTTTGAAAACACTGCCTTTGTTGTCAGTGTCTTAAGTCGTTTTAATACAGCTGTTGAGAATCGTTACTTTTGACACGTAACTGCAATTTGAATTTAATGAGGAAATCGTCTAGCCATTAATTGTGGTGACCATTTCGGGCATTCCCGGATTGGGTTATTCACTAGCTTATCATTGTCCTTCGGTTATCAGTAACTGATTGTCAGGATCGAGTGCTCCAGTTGATGCCCTGGGGAACTGTTATTCATTTGTCCTTGTATATTTCATGTTTCCTTGCTTGTGCTGTTGAAGGTTCGGCCCCAATTCAAATTTACATTGGGTCAATTTGTCTTGGGCCATACCTAACAAGAAGATAAGGTTAGCTATGAGTTTTGGATCTGGTTAAAGGTTCCTAATTAACGGTTCTGAGAGTAGTATGTTGTGTGTTTCTGGTTGAATTTGGTATTATAAGAGGAATTTTTAGAAATTAAGGTTTAGGGATACTGTGTGCATACAAGTTTCCCAATAAATTAGAGCAAAAATGTAATGCACAAGAATTTGTAGATTCAAAACTTGCTCATAAGACTCCAGTAGCACCTATTTTACAAATGGGGCTTAGTCATGTTTTCCTGCTAGAAGTTGTGAGGATGCTATTCTTTGCTTTTAAAAATTTGGGTCACAACAGTCGGTTTTGTGTGTCTCCTTGTGAATGGGAATGTGTGTGGGAATGATGGTAATGGTGACATGGCAGGTTGATAACTCTCATGAAATCTAGTCACCTTAGTTGATTCTTTGGTCCTAACAAGGATGCTTGGGAGTTGTTTGGGGTTGATTTGGTTTAACCGGGAAGATTTCATGGTGATCAAGCCCTATTAGACAAGGCAATCATTGTGTCCATGATCAAATATAAGAAAAAAGAAGAGCTACTTATCATTTGATTTCAGGTGTCTGCTCGACAACTTCAAATCTCTGAACTTCCTCTCCCAAACTTACATATCAGAAAAATAAGGATGAGCATTTCTCACTTTCCAAATTCAATCCACCTATTGGATTTCCTTTTCTTCCCCCTTCTCTTTCTTGTTCCCCTTTGGGTGGCTGGTTGAATTATTCAAGCATTTAAGAATCAGTAGTCACAGAACTCTGACATGTTACATTGAGCAAAACTAGTTCTGGAGTCTGACGCATCCACTGTTCTCGCTTCTCCGTTTTGCTCCTCTAAGTTTTGGACCTTATTAAACTGATAAGTTCTAAGGCATGCTCATGTACCTGTGTGACATCTTAAGAGGCAATGTGAAGAGGTGCATTTAGAAGAAAGAAGTGGTAAGATTATTATGTACTAACCCCCTCCTAAAAGTGGTAATATTATCTACCAATGCTTATCCAATAATGTACGATGACATTTGAATTTTATTTCGTGATACACTGGTCCTTGACTGAATTAACTCTCTCTCAATGATTGGTTGACTTTTATGTTTCTGAAGCATGGGAATGCTTGTTTTAAGCACTGTTTGAAACTCGTGGAAGCATAATTGTTGATTTTGGATACTTGCAACTGAACATTTGCTTTTGGTATCTGTACACTAAATGCATGCCCTGCTTCTGGATGTACCAGTGATTTTACTTACCTAATCTTTTGTATGCTTAAAATCGACGAAATAATCAGTGGTGACCGAATTGGCTATGTTCTTTGGGATCTGAATAGTGTAAGAGGGGAAAAAAAGTATCACTCCTATGTCTAAACATTCTTTCACAAAATTACCACCTTTTATAATCGAAAATACTTATTAATGTGTTCAATACCTTAATTCTAAACATTCCTTTGATTGGATCATTTGCAAAAGCAAAATTTTGTAACATATTTGGACATCCCATCTATTCAACATGGTAATCTCGTTTGTGTTCTCATTTTCAGATCACAATCTCGTTGGCTGGTGAAGTGCACAAATTGCCCATCATCAACAGAAGAAAAGACCTGAAAGAAGCTTTCCAAAAAGCTTGGCTCCATCCCTTCCAGTAGAACCATGGTAAGAATCTGAAAATCTGCATGGTTATTCAAATGAATAGAAGAGGATGGTAGACTGAAAAATGGGTAAGGAAAGAAAGGATGAACCGACTCAAAATCAAATAGCATGTCTTTTTTTTTCCCTAAGGACTATTTAATAGAAGATAGGAAATTGACAGATTACATTCTGTCTGTTTGTTGATTCTCAGGTTAACATTTGATATTTCTGCGGCTGTAGAAGTAATTCGGACCCCTCTTAAGTAAAAGAGACGTGGTGTCTGAACAGGAGCTATTTGAAATTATCCATTTCTGAAGCCTTCATAAGAACCAGCAAGTTTCTGTTAATTTAAAGATGTTAGGAGATCAACCCATAATTAGGATCATTGAATTATCATAATACTTCACGAATTGTCATGTGAAAGAACTCATAAATGGCATGTTTTAATTAATGCCTATAAATTAATTATGTGATATGCAAAATCTACATGTGAAAAACCAATGTCTTGAAGAATGCTGAACCAGATTTCCCCCTTCTCTCTTTCTCTATGCCTTGATAAGATTGCAGAGAATTGTGAGTTGATGGCCGTTTTCTTCTCTCAAAATCAGAACAAATATACCAGAGAAGCTAACAACTCTTTGTAATTCCCACTTAAATATGAGTCATGAAAAACTGCCATTTTTTCAACCGCAACCTAATTGATGGTTTTGCCTCTGTCTTTTATAAAGCAAGAAGATGATTGATTCCTCAATTACAAAATACCCTTGTTTTCGTCAAAGAGTATGCTGATTAAGGCAATAATTTGTCCGATAATAACTAGTATAGTAGTTATAAGTCATAAATAACAGAAGAAGATTGTAACCTTTGATTAGTTTCAACAAACAAATAAGTGCCACGTCATGTGGGATAATATTCTTACAAAAAATAGTGACTGCTATGAGCATAACTTATTGCGGAATCCACCGTAAGACTTATGGACATCATGCTTGTTCATAGTTTTATTTATTTTTTCGTTTATTGTGGCCTATATCCCATGATGTTCTGCTTCATTTATTTTCTGTGATTGGTGTTGTGTGGTGCTTTGTAAAGCAACTTCATACAACATTTTTAGTTAAATACTAATTGAAGAGTTTTATCCCCGCCTTGTTTTTGCCACTATTGATTCTACTGTAAGCCATCTCACTATACTAGAACTCGACTGAATTTCTGCAGATTTATCATTGTCTGTAAATTTATATGTATTATTAGATTGTGTTTTAAGATAGTCCCCCCCCCTTCCAAGGCAAGTTTTTTGTTGTGTGTTTGCATTTGGTCCTCACTGGGTGATTCTAGCTTATAGCGTAGATTTCATTATTTCTGTGACATCCAGAGTTTGGATTGAAGCAATTGAAAGGAAGTGAAGAGAATGGAAAATAACGGAAAGGATTGAGGTTATTGTGTTTGGTTAGATAGGAATTAGAAGGAAATGGAAATTTCCTCCAAAATTGGTAGAAATTGAATTGGTAGGGGAAAAGGAAAGAAGTTGATAGTCAAAACTCCGGTGCCATGAGAGTAGTGCAATTGGGATTTGATCACTGTAGATATGTGCTTGACACGGGTTGGAGTCTCACTACAAATTAAATCTTTTGGCCGTCTATAAGTTGCTATAGATTTTTTGAACAGGTTTTACTTCAGTACTTTTCAAAACATCTCATTAGTTCATTTGAGCAAATAGCCCCTAAATCGGACTAGGAGATTTCAGTTTGCGTAACTACTATTTGGAATATTTTTAGAATGCTTTCTTTTTGTAGCGTATGCTAACCGGAGCCTTTACACAAGACAATGACTAAATGACTCAATATTTATCTTCATCCAGTGAGTGGACCTCATGTCAGGTACAAAAACGATCCTTTCAGTATGCTATTGTCTTTTGAAAGTCTGTTTCTTATGTTGAGACATAGTATAAGAACTTTGCATTTCATAAGAACTCTGATAGAGAAATTAAGGCTATTATGCCGAGTTTATAACTGAACAAGAATGATAAATGATACATACTTGAAAAATCGATTAGATCTGGATTCTTTAATTACCAGCATCTGACTGTGATCCGAGTTTTGAATCGACTTTCTACACACCATAAATTAAACAAAACCCGGTTAAGGGCCTTAGAAGTTTTTTTAGGAAACTCTTCTAATGCTCAAGTTAATTATATGCTTACTTTTTTGAGAGAAAATTGAAAGAGCGGTTAACCTTGGTAACTAGCTGAGGAGGAGGTGATGAACATTGCGGTTGGTATTCTTGGTGGTGAGCCATATTTAAATGAGAGATGACTATCTTGTATAAGTGCTTGGCTGAGTATTGAGAGAAAATCCTTTGTCGCTTTTATGGCTTAATGCCTTCTGCTTTTTTCGCTTGTTCAACTGTTGAGATTCTCTCCCTTTTTACATGCAAAGGACATTTGGTCAGAATAGTTGTCTTTCATATGCACACCTGCATTCATGTCATGTTTTGATTAAATGCATGTCAAGAGTTTGATTTTATAAGATATCGAATCAGATCGCTCAGTACTGACAATCCAACGCGTAATGCTACCCACTGTACTCTAGTCGGCGCCTAGGTCCGGGCACCCTAACTGATATCTGGGCCACACCTCCTTTGGTTAGAGCCTTTAATGTCAAATATATCCCCTACCTAGCTGCATTTTTAGATATCTTTTTAGGCCAGCCGCCTTTAAACAACTCTTTTCAAGCCTCACCCACTTTTTTGGAATTAAAGTATCACAGTTTTAGTCGGTGCAATACAATTACAGTCGGCGCAGTTCCATTCTGCATTGCAGTTAGCTGTCATGTGAAGATGATCATCGAGCTTTATCGGTCTGGGTCAGAATAATTGGGCCAGATCTTATATATTGGGATTAGACATATTACTTTGGATTGGGCTACTGGTTCGGTTTCTTTATTATGTTAGATTGGGATAACCTGTCGGATCAAGTCCCAACACTAGCCACCTAGCTTCTGAGGTCCAGATTTAGCCTTGGAGGCTATTTGCTTATCTGAATTCCTATCTCATCTGAACTTTACGTTAGTCCGAATGGATCATCCATTGTTCATCTGAACGGACGGTTCATCTTAACTCCTAGTTCATCTGAACAGGTCATTCATTTGAACTTTTAGTTTATTCAAACTTCAAATTCATCCAAACTCTTCATTCATTCGAATGGATTGGTCATAGGAATGCCTAGTCTATCCGAACGGGTGGTTCATTTGAACTTCTAGTTTACCTGAACTCATTGTTTATTCAAACGGATCGTTCATTGGAATGTTTAGTCCATTCGAACTCTTTGTTCATCTGAACAGGTGGTTCATTCAAGCTGTACATGGACTCGATGGTTGATCGCAGCACGGACCCGTGGGGTGGGGTGGGCTTGTCCTTCAGCATATGGGTCAGTCACTAGTTGACCTTGGTGGCCGACCTGGGGTTAGTTGAGGGCTAACCCTGGATTGGCTGCCAATTGACCTTGATGGTTGACCCAGGTTTGGTTGAGAGTCGACTCTAGGTTGACCGGCCCACCCAAGGTCAGCCCAACCACTGAAGCCGATTTGGGGTTGGCAAGTGTTGGCCCCCAAAGCTTGGGTACCCGATGTCGGGCATGTGGACCCAGGTGCTGACCAGGAGATGAGAGGCGCGGTTCACTTAAATTCCACCCCATCAAATTTTCCAACATCCACCTCTCATGATGGTCCTCAAGAGTATATTTAATATATCTTCAGATATTTTAACCCATGATTAATGAGAATTACAATTGTGGTTTGAATTCTTTCAAATTTTAAGATGATAGTTCCCGGCCTAGATGAGAGATTGTCCTCTCTGCTGGGAAATTGCATTGTTGTTTACGATGCTTCTATGAAGGCAAGTGTCCGCTTTCTATTCGTTTTGGAATTGGTGATTCTCCTTCAGGCTTTGGCTATGCCGCTGGCTCGGCTCAAACCGATTGCAATGGTGTACATTTTTGCATTATGTATATTGTTTCACCAACAGAAGCATTTGGTGTCTCCTACAATCATTAGAGCCGTGATTAAATTTGGTATCGAAAATGCCAACTGGATTTATATTTCTCATCGGGAAGCCTCATTATTATCATGTGGAAATCTCAATTTTGTAAAAAATTGGAAAGCCCTTTTTTTTTTGTTTTGAAATGTGATTGTCATTGGCCCATATCTTCCAGGTGGGGTGAGTTGAATCCCACCTTCCGTGAAGATACGTCGAGCATTGACCTTCACTATATCCAAGCAGAGCTTACTTTAATGTGTTGGGTTAAGCCAGGTGAGACAGGCTCTTATCTTACAGAAAAAGTACTTCTAAACATGGGGTGGAGTGCTGCTACGGAGGAGGTTTGGTTAGCCATCTCTACTGAGGCAGCGGCAAATCAGTTTTGTGAGTGGAAATCCTGCTTTAGCAACAAATAGAGACCGGTTGTTCTTTTGAGTTCCCTAAGCTTACCCATGGGTTGCCGAAAATACAAACAGGCCCGCACTTTATCCCGCATAACAAGGATAGGGATCTCAAGTAATGAGGTGACAGCTAGCATGCCCAATGAAGATTCGGAAGAGGCTAAAGAGGAAGGGAAGACAGACTCATCATTTGGCCCAGAGGAGACACTGCCGGAAGCTAGGATCAAGGTGCTGCACGAGGCCGTCGTCACTAGTAGTTTTAATACTAGCCCTGGAGTTTTTGCTTGTGGCTTTCCCGTTGCATTATTGGGATCTGCATCCTTGGGACCCCTTCTGTGGGGTCCACCTCCGAGCCGAGTTTGAGTGGATTCACTCATTTTAGTCATCACTCTGCTAGTTTGGGTCCTACCTTGGCTCCCGCTCGTTCTTCAGCGGGTGTGAGTTCAGTTGCTGTTCAATCTGCATTGCTAAGAGCAGAGTAGTCAGCTCGTGATGCTCTGAAGCACCTCAGCTCCCGATCAGTCCACAGTGCTCTGCCTTAGCTCCCAGTCAGTCCACAGTGCTCTTGGGTGCCTCAGCTTCTAGTCAGTTCATGGTGCTCCTGGTCACCTCAGCTCCAACCTGGGGACAAGGTTGGATATGGCAGCCCCCACACGACAACCAATTCCAAATGTGTTTTTTCATAAATATTGTTACACTCTTTTGCTATCATCAGATACATTTTGTCCATATGGCGGCCACTGATACTTTGTTCATAATTGATGTTGCGACTGTGGCAAATCTGAGTCAAGCAACTACCCTTCCCCGTGATGCCATGCAGCTGGCAAATTTGTCTATTCAATGGTTAGCCTACTAAGATGAGGGTAAATATTCTTTCTCTATCCATTCTCTCTAATTAATCATATAAATATAAACGCATCCAAACACATTATATTTGCATGGAGTAGCTAGAGCCCACTCCTCGGCTGATCAAGCAATGTCCCTGAGGCTGAAGACCCAGTGGTGCACCTCTTCAATCGCCACTATGGAGTCCCTTTAAGTGGAGCTTGATCGTTCCTATGCCATGATTGGTGAGCTCCGATCCCAAGTTAGCATTATGGAGAAATGAGTGGCAGATGCTAAGAAGAAGGAAAAGGAAGCATGTCATTAGATGGAATTTTCCCCATGGCGGGCTAAGGTGATGGATGCCCAGGTTCGTGAGTTGTCCTAACAGCTTTCCGCCTCTCAGTCTCACCATTATCAGGATTACTAGAGGTGAGGTCAGCATTGATGAGCTAGGAGGCATTCTCGAGTATAGATTCCTGAGGGGCTTTCAAGCATGCAAGGATTTTATTACTAGATTAGAGCCCAGGGTGAGATTGGGCCGTATTGACCTCTGAAATTTAAAAGCAGTTGATGCTTCTGACTTCGATGGGAGTGATATCCGCACTCTACCGTGACTCTACAGCCGATCCCACTGACGCCCTTTCTGATTCATCTGCAGGAGCTTTGTGATGTACTTTGGTCGTACTTGCATTTTGCATTCAACCTTATTTCAAAGTAACCATTTTTTATTCTACAAATAATTACATGAGATCTAAGGCCAGCCTTTTTTTTTAAGACCGACAGTCCTGCCATCCGACAGTGTTTAATAGGTTTTGTGTACACATTAAAGCAAATAAAACAAACTTGTGCTCAAAAACATGAGTTAAAGAGGGGTAGACGAGATTGGCAGTCTGAATTTTAGATTTAAATGTTTTTTATGGGTATAAAATTAAGCACTGTCACAATGTTAACACCACTATATGGGCACTGCCTAGCTGCATCACCCAGACCAACTCAGGCTTGACCTGTTCTGCCGAGTTCTCTATCTACCAGCCTCTAGAAGTCCAGTTGTGGTGTGAGGTAACTCACGACTGGTTGTACTTCTTTAAATGAATCCCATTCCATGTACGGGTGATATGCTTACCCAACTCGGTCCATAAGTTATAGGTCCCTTCTCCTACTATCACAGAAAGGATGAACGAACTTTCCAAGTGGGCGATAATTTGTTGTGATTGGCTATTTTTTTCTAGTTGTCTCTATGTTTCGAAGAACTAAGTCACATACCTCAAAAGTTCTTAATTTTACCCTTTTATTAAAATGTCTCGCCATCCATTGTTGATAAGCACTCGTTCTAATCAAGGCCACCTCTTGAGCATCCTGTAACAGGTCAAAGTGTTGTCTCAACATCTCCTAATTTTGCATTGGGTCTCAATTTACCAATCACAGGCTTGATAGTTCAATTTTGATGGATATTATTGCCTTAACCCCAAAGCATAAGTTATAGAGGGTCTCTCTAGTCGCGTGTGGTTTGATTGGCTCTAATGGGTAGTGGATACCCAGAGCCCAATCAAGGAACCCGTTTCCGTGAATTGGGTCCGCGTCCCAAGAGGCCCACGAGGTTGATTTGACCCAAGAGGCTAAATCAGCACAAAGGGCCCGAGGCTAAGGTCCACGACCCAAGAAGCCCAAAGAGTTGAATTGATCCGAGAAGTTGGCTTAGCTTTGGAAGCTCGAGGGCTCCGTAAGAGACTAAGGACTCCAGTAAAATCCCGAGAACATGGCAAAGAGGATATGGCTCTAAGAGACTAAAGACCCTAATGAAGACGAGGACATTTGGCGCTAAAAGCCGCAGACTCGAGGGAGCCCAAAGCCTTCATCAAAGATGAGGACTCTGAGAAGCCTCCAACGGTAGAAGCGCAGAAAGGAAGCTCAGGACGATCGAGAATGCTAACTCAGATTGTTGACTTTCACAAAGACATGCACGATCTCTGTAACACGCAATCTCCACAGGGAATGATGGCCTACAGAGTAGATGTGATCACCGATGAAGTGACGTCTCACAGAGCCAACTCACATGCATGCAATCTTTCTGGCACAGTAAAAGGGATTTGCAGAGTTGGTGGCAGACTTTTCTGCACACGTCACCTTCACGTGGCTGCTCCATGCAAGAGGACACCACCACTATATAAGCCTTCATTGTGTATCAAACAAGGACCCGAATTTTACTTCACTTGCATTTACTCCCATAAAGAGAGAAAAAGAAGGCCACTTACACTTCCAATTGAGAAAACACTTGTATTTGTAAGAGTGATCAATGGGATTCACCGTACACTTTGTTCTCTACCCATTGTACTCAAATACTTAAATAATAGTGGAATCATTCTCGAACTCAAAGTCCCGTGGTTTTTCCCTCTCATTTAGAAGAAGGTTTTCCACGTAAAATTTCACGTGTCACACACTCTCTCTCTTCTACTCATACTCTATATTGGTGTTGCTCTGCTTTCGGGTTCTCATCCATATTGAAATTAGGATCTGAGAATGCAACATTAGGCGCCGTTTGTGGGAACCGACAAAATGCTATGTTAACACATCTTCTGAGAAATTAAAAACTGAAAGAATGGTGAATACAAGAGGACAAACCAATGCCCTAGTGAAAGAGGCCGCTTCCTGTGGCAATGGCCCTACTGCAAGCGTCAGAATAGAAGAACCTTTTGACCCCTATGCCCGAGCGCTGGTAGTGAGAATGGACGACGTTACCAAGGCCGTCCAGATGCTTTGTTCTAAAATAGATGAGCGGTAAAAGGGGGCGCTATCTAAGGCCTCCCAGACCGTGGCGTCCCAGAAAAAGGGTAAGGGAAAGAAGCACCCCACAAAGCAAGCAAGCTAGCATGAGGACTCGAGGATGCAAGTTGCCTCGAGCAGTAGAGTCCCACAGCGACTTGAAGGTCGCTTGGGTTCAGAAAGAGAGCCCAGAGAGGAGAAATCCTTACTCTTTACGGGAGCACCACATGCAGGAGGTGCCTCTTCGTGACGAGATTCCTCCTAGGGGTAGGAGCCTGCCAGAGCCGCAGGCTGTCCAAGACCCTACGAGTTGAGGAACTACCTCAACGAGACCAAAATGATGGCTCCACCCCATGTGGAGAAGTTGGAGAAGGTCTTTCAGTGAGTCTTTGGCGAAGACAATGGAGGAGGACCTGCGGACCTGCGTCAATCTTCGTTTACAATGGAAATCTGGACGAGGCCACTTCTCCCAAAGTTTAAGATGCCAAACCTCGATGTGTACGATGGAAGCGCTAATCCAATGGATCATCTCGACCACTTCCGCGAATATCTGAACCTCCAGGGTTTGGATGAGATGGCGATGTGTCAATACTTTCCGTTGACACTGAAAGGAGATGGGAGGATATGGTTCTACGAACTGCCTACAAATTTCATTCGGTCATTCAGCGAGTTGGTAGGCAGTTTCCTTTCATAGTTTGCCTCCAGTAGGAGGATTGAGAGGCAACCCTGGTACCTTACTCGCGTGAAGCAAGGGGCCAGGGAAAGCTTAAGAGGGTTTCTAGCCCGATTCATTGTAGAAGCCCAATAGATCCTGAAGCTGGCAGATGGGGTGAAGTTGAATGCCTTCCTATCAGTGCTGGAAGGAGGAGCTTTCTTCAAACACCTCTTCCACAAAATGCCCCAAAATTTCACAGAGGCTGAGGCCGTGGTACGAGCGTACATAGCGGTCGAAGAAGCCAACAACGTGAAGAGGCCCGTCCAGATGGAAAGCTTCCCCTCGAAGATAATAGAGGGGAAAAGAAAACACAAAGACCAACAAGGCTCCCAAGCGCCCAAGAAGCAGCAGAGGTTCAAGCAGACCGTTCATAGAGAATACAGGCCCTTATGCCTAACTCCCTTGAATGACTCACGTACCATCCTAATACAAATTCGGGATGAGAAATTCTTGAAATAGCCCAAAGCACTGAAGAATCCCGAAGGTGGTGACCAGTCTAATACTGCCACTACCATCGCTGCAAAAGACGCAATACCGAGGATTATAGGACGCTGCAAAATGAGATAGAGGAGCTCATCAAAAGAGGTCACCTCAACCATTTTCTGCAAATACCCGAACAAGCTTCCGAAACAGTAGGAGATGGTAAGGTTGACCATCCAAGGAATAGAGTAGCCGCGGGAGTCGTGAACATGATATTGACTCGCCCGGACGGATGAGGCATCTAGGAGGATCTAGTGGCACGACAGAAGAAACCTAAGGTAGAATCTAGGGTAGAAGAACCCCTCTACCGAAGGACCGCTCTCGTTCCTGGTAGTATATTTCCCGTCCGTCTACAACGCTATCATTTGACGCCCTTGCATGGCTGCCTTTGGAGCCATAACCTCAATCTTGCATTTGAAAATAAAGTTTCCCACGCCGTACGAGATTGGGTAAGTCCTCGGAGATCAACTTGCCGGACGGACGTGCTATTTGTCTCAAGTCATGCAGACACCTCTTCCTCAGCCCATTGAAGATCTGGACTTCCGCAATGAAACAACGCTGCAGCAGGCTGAGTTTGGAGACGCAATCGACTGAGTCCCTTTAGATACCAGAGATTTTTTGAAAAGACCGTCCAGATAGGAAGTTCACTACCTTAGCCTTTCCGGGACCAGCTTATTAGTTTCTTACGGAAAAATTCGGATGTCTTTGCTTGGACACCGAACGATATGCTGGGGATACCGACTGGAGTAATTGTCCATAAATTGAGCCTAGATCCCAGTCATAAATCCGTCTGGCAAAAGAGAAGAAATTATTCCGTGAAAAAACTGGTAGCTGTCCGGAAAAAAGTAAAGAAACTCCTGGACGTCGAATTCATACGAAATGTACAATATCTAGATTGGCTGTCCAACGTTGTGATGGTCAAGAAGAATAATAGAAAGTGAAGGATGTGTGTGGACTTTACAGACGTTAATAAAGCATGCCCAAATGACAGCTTCCTGCTTCCAAGGATCGATTTACTTGTAGACTCAAAGTCCGGATATGAGCTTCTAGGTTTCATGGATGCATATTCGGGCTACGACCAAATAAGGATGAGCCCCGACGATGAGAAGCAAACACCGTTCATGAAAGACTAAGGGACGGACTGTTACAAAGTCATGCCTTTCGGTCTCAAGAATGCTGGTGCCACTTATCGGAGGCTTGTAAATAAAATATTCGAAAGCCAGATCGGAAGGAACGTGGAGGTTTATGTGGATGACATGCTCGTCAAAAGTAGAATAACAGACCACCACATCCAAGATTTGGACGAGACCTTTAGTGTCCTAAGGACTCACCAAATGAAACTCAACCCAGCCAAGTGTACATTCGAAGTGACATCATGGAAGTTCTTGGGTTACATTGTTTCACGCTGGGAGATCGAGGCAAATCTAGAAAAGATCAGGGCCATCATTGACATGAAGTCCCCTTGGAATGTAAAGGAGGTCCAGAAGCTCACTGGAAGATTGGCTGCGCTGTTTTGCTTCTTGGCCAAGTCGGCCAAAAAGTATCTACCGTTTTTCAAGGCCCTAAGAGGGACGAAGACTAACGGTTTCTAATGGACAGCTGACTACGAAAAAGCCTTTCGAGAACTCAAGGGGTAGCTTTCAAACTCCCCTCTATTGACTTCTCCCCAACCAGGCGAGAAGTTGTACTTGTACATTGTTGTATCTGAGACAGCCTTGAGCTCAGCCTTGAGCTCAGCCTTGATTCGACAACAGTGCGACAGGTAATAGTTTGTGTACTACATCAGCAAGATCCTGGCTGATGTTGAGACAAGGTACTCTCACGTGGAGAAGATGGTTCTAGTGCTCATGTATTCCGTGTGGAAACTGAGGCCATATTTTCAAGCACACAAAGTGATCGTATTGACCGATTAGCCCTTGAGAACGATTCTGTAGAAGCCAGAAACGTCGGGACATTTGGTTAAGTGGGCCATTGAGTTGGAAGAGCATAACATAGAGTTTCGCCTAAGGCCGACCTTAAAAGGTCAAGCCTTAGTGGACTTTATTCTCGAAACCACGACCCCAACTCTTGAAACCTCAGACACTTGTGATGCTAAAGGATCACACAGCCCAACAGTCTGGACTCTGCATGTGGACAACTCTTCTATGAAGGATGGTTGTGGGGCTAGCGTTGTGCTGAGGACGCCCGAGGGATTAGAAATAAAGTACTCGATGGTCCTCGGATTCCCAGCGATCAACGATGCCACAGAGTACAAAACCTTACTTGCGAGACTACGGTTAGCAAATGAGTGCTCGGTCAAGGATCTGGTTGTCTATAGTAACTCCGAGTTAGTCGTCAATCAAGTCTGAGGAAACTTTGAAGCAAACAGCCCATAACTGTCCAAATACCTCTCAAAAGTCCGCGGACTAGTCTCGGCTTTTGAGAAGGTAAAAATTGTCAACATCCCGCGAGAGGAGAACAGAAAAGCCAACCAGCTTGCAAAAACAGTAGCCTCGGGAGACCTAGAGTAATATGCCTGAATAATGCGCGAGGTCCTCGACAAACCCAATGTGGAAGATTCCGACCCAGATGTGATGTAGATATTCGACGCCAACAATTGGATGACCCCCTACTTAAGGTATTTGTCCGACGGGACATTACTTGAAGACGCAGAGGAAGCCAAGAAGGTGAAGAAGACGGCAGGGTGATACACTATCATGGATGGCCGGTTGTATCTACGAGGATTCTCTGGCCCTATCTACGGTGCCTCACTCCTGAAGAGGCAGACTACGCCCTCGGAGAAGTGCACCTTGGAATTTGTAGATCCCACATTGGGGGAAAGAATTTCGCCTTCAAGCTAATGAGGCAAGGATACTATTGGTTAACAATGAAGTACGATGTCATGGACTTCGTACGAAAATGTGAAAACTGCCAAGTCCACGACAACCTTACCAACCGCACACAGAACTGAGTGCTCTACAGTCATCATGGCCATTTGTGCAATGGGGGTTGGAAATACTTGGGCCACTGCCAACGGCATCTGGACTGAGAAAATTTTTGATCGTTGGAATCGACTACTTCACCAAATGGGTTAAGGCCATGTCATTAGCTCGCATAATTGAGTAGAACGCGATAGACTTTGTCAGGCAGAATATCGTGTGCAGGTTTGAGATCCCAAAGTGTATTGTGACTGATAATGGGACTCAATTCTCTGGAAAGAGGTTCACCAAGTATTGCACCAACCTAAAAATAAGGTTGGTGCATACATTAGTCACATACCCATAGTACAATGGATAAGTAGAGGTCACGAACCACACAATGCTACACAGACTAAAGACAAAGTTGGAACATGCTGGGGGCTCATAGGTTGACGAGCTGCCATCAGTGCTATTGTCGTACAGGACAACACTAAGAGAGCTAACACGCGAGACTCCCTTCAGCCTGTGTTACGGGGTCGAGGCAGTCGTACCAGTGGAAACTAGGCTGCCTAGCCTTCGAGTGGAGAGTTTCAATCCACAAAATAATGTACAGACTCTGGGAGAACCTTGACTTGCTTGAGGAGACCTGAGACGCAGCAAGGCTGCGCACAACAACGTACTAGCAGAGGGTCGCCCGGTATCACAATAAGAGGGTGAAAGCACGTTAGTTCGAAATAGGAGACTTAGTGCTAAGAAACATTGAGGTTACCGGCAAAAAGACTGGTCGGAACAAGCTCTCCCCAAACTAGGAGGGGAGACTAGTCACTCGGACGTGGAACACAGCTCACCTCAAGAAATACTATCAGTAAATGTACATAACACACAGGTATAGCCGATTATATACATTATTTGATATGCTTGTGACATATTTTATCAATGAAGTAAAATTCCTATTCGCTTAACTGTTTCACATTCATTCTGAGTGTTTGCATGTCACCTCATCAATCTGTAAGACTTAAGTTGCCCCTAAGTCAAGTGAAAGGATTCATTCCACTTGCCCAAAAATTCGACCAAGTTCGAGCGGCCCATTAAGAGGTCGTACTCAAAAACTCGGCCAAGTCCGAATGACCCATTAAGAGGTCGTACTCAAAATTTTAACCAAGTCTGAGCGGCCCATTAAGAGGTCGTACTCAAAAACTTGGCAACGACGCCTTGTAGGCTAAACTTAGAAACTTAGGGGGCTTAAAAAACGGCAAGCATGCAAAGACCCTAGAGGTAGTATTTTCAGCCAACAATGGTCAAAAGGTTCGAACGCATGGCTCATAAAAGAATATTTTTTCTAAGGGTACAAGTCCAACAAAGAACCAAACATAAAAGTGATCTAAGTAAAAGTAAAAGAGATTGCACTATAAAAAAAATGTGGATTTCATTCATATATGTGTATTATTTACAACACGAATATACCATAAATGAAAATATACAAAACTACCCCGAAGCCCTTGGCTGGTCTGACGACCCTGGCTGCCCGGAAGGTTCAGGCTGACTGGAGGACCCTGGCTTGGAAGGGTCAGGAGTCCTACTTCGCACTCGGAGGCCGACCAGGTCATTTTTGCGTTGAGCACTGGCATTCCTCGGATCGAACACACCAGTAGGGAACCTCGGGACCAAAATCTTCATGATGCGATGGCACATCTTAATGGCATCCTAGTACTTGCGCTCTAGAATCGGTCCGATGTCCTCAGGCTTCAGCAAGGTCATGAGCTCCCCCTCTAATTGGAGATTCCTATCCCAAAGAGAGGCGCTCAATTAAAACTGAGCCCTTGAAGACTAGACAACGGAGGCGTGTAGCTGCTCTCCGACCCTCAACGAATCCTCAAGAGAAGAAATTCTGCGCTTGGCTTCGGCAAGCTCAAGCTCAAGACTTTTGTCACGTTCCTCTGAGGCCCTGTGATGAATAAATGCTTGAGAAATTGATTGCAATTGAGCAATTGTGATTTCCTTTTTCCTC
>JAOVVI020005423.1:0-16514 GCA_028571085.2 Nepenthes alata
AGTTAGAACATGAAGCACAAAGTTGTAGCTTTTAGTTTTCTCAAAAGAAGTAAGACCAATGGAGTATGAATGAGATTATTCTCAAGTTGAGCACGAAATTAGTTTGTCAAGAGTCCTTTCTTTTTTTCTTAGGGTTCCCAAATTATAAGCCAAGTATTTATAGATGATTCAAAATTTACATTTAAAAATCATGCCTGTTTCCACAATGCTCGGGCGCAGGGCGGTACACAGCAAGCGGGGGTTATTCTGAATATTGGGCTCGAGCATGGGGGCGGCGCACAGCGAGCGGGGTCCATTCTGATTTTTAGGGTCGAGCGGGTAGCGAGCGCACGGAGGGCACGAAGGCTTTTGGTTTTTGGGCTCGAGCGGTTGAAGAGCACACGGCAGACGCGGTATCCCTGGAAGTCAGAACGGACAACAACGGAGGAATGTTGATGCAACATTTTGACAAAGCCTAACTCGACATCGATGTAAAATATATATTGTCACGGAATATGCCAATCATAAAAATAACCCTAACAATCTCCCCCTTTGACAATTTCGTGACAAAATCCATAATAAAAAATAAAAAAATACAAGAGAAGTACGGGTTGAGACACCACCGAGATAGAATCCGTATACATAAAAATCTACGTCTAGTAAGAAATATAAATGATACAAAACAAAAATATATAAATCTACGCAAGCACTGCTGTGTCGATATTGTGATTGCCACATCAAAATTGTAACTGAGTTGCCTGGTCAAATAAGGTTAGTACAAAATGATAACAATAGAAGTAAGAAACCAAGATGCAGTAGTGAAAAGAAGTACTCCCCTCTACGAAAAAAATAAGGCTCCCCTAACATAAATAACAAAGCTCCGCCTAACATAAATAACATGGCTCCATCTCCCCTAATCTCCCCTATTAAAATGACCATAATATAAATAATCAGGTTCCGTCTCCCCTAATCTCCCCTATCAAAATAAATCAAGTTTTTCCCTTTTTATCACAAATGACTAAGGGGTAATATAGCTCACTTTTTCTAACCCAAATTTATCTCCCTGAATTCACTTTCTTATTAGCACCATTCGGGTCTTGTAAGTTTGTTGGTATTTTGTGAAGAATTATGGATTGGATTTTCTAGTTACATGCAGGTTAATTTTGTAATTGCATCATTAAGGAATATTTTATTTGAAGGGATTTTTGGAGTATGCTTTATTTGGATGTACTTTAAATCATACGATTTGAAATAGCTTGTGTTTTCTCGGGTCGGATAGAAAAGAAATCCGGTGCTTGGGATCGAGGTTTCGTGGTGATAACATCGGTATCGAGGTAAATGGTATCGTGATGGAAAGTGATATCCCCAAACTGCTTAATATCTTAATGTGTGCATGATTTGGGACTCTAAAATTATATTTCTTGTTCTAAGACAATTTGTCATTGAAGGACCATATATTTTATATGAGTGGCGTTGAGGTCTACGATATTTTTTGAGATGTAGATATATTTAGTTGATTATTGTTAATTAATAATTTGAGGATATGCCAGGGTTTATTCCGATATTTGAGGACTTGTGTAACGTCAGGAATATACGAATTTAATATTATTAAGAATTACTTAAGGACTTTTGTGGTAAGTAGAGTGAAATTTGTGATGATTTCATTCAAAAAATTTTAGCAGCCTAAGGCGTGATTGGTTTTGTTTAAGGATAATACCCTAAGTTAGAAGGAAAAAGTTACTATACACCCAACTGGAAAAAATGTAAATTCAGAACATAGTATATTGGGCCTAAATATGGTTTTGTGGATATTGAATGATGGCTTTTTAGGAAGAAATGATTGATATGGTGAAGGTATATGGACTTTTTGGGATTAATCAGATCTAATAAATGATCTGACAAATATTTTCTAAGGATCGTAAAGCCGCGAGGTGTTTGACCTCCCAAGAAGGGTTTAGACTTTGGTCTACAGTCCCCTAAGTCTTTATATGATAGTTTGCATCCAACTTCATTTGGATAGCTTGGTTGCTTAAATCGAGGTTTTGATAGTATTTTTAGCAAATCGATTTAATAGGTGAGAGTTTCATCTGACTTAATATGAGAGTTTCATCTTGTTATTTGTATTCATCAAATGACATGCAACTACACAAATGGACAATTAATGCAACAAATGCATAGCAATTTTATTAATATGACTGGATTCAGTTTCAAGCACTCCATTTGTGGTGCACAATAGTTACCTCCATCATGTAGAAGTTTATTGATAACATCTTTTGAGGTGGATGACGTTCAATATCCTCGGGATCAATTTTTTTTTGAGTGTGTAGTTTATACACACCGTTCCGTGGAATTGATGAAACTAGGAATATTGCCTCCTTATTAGGGAACACTTTATTCCTATCGACAATCTTGTCTGTAACCTTTATACTCCTTAGAATTAAATCCCCTACCTTGATTTGGCAAATTCTCACCTTTTTGTCGTAATACCGAGCAACTTGTTGTCAGTAAACAACCGTCCGCAATTGACGTGTCTCAGACTTCTTTGAAGAGATCAAGATACTTTCTTAGAAGTTGAAAATTGCCTTGTGAGTCAAAGTTTTTGACTCAGAGATTGGATAGCCTTATCTCTATTGGAATGATCACCTCTATCCAATGACACAAGTTGAACGGTATTTCACATATTGGTTTCCTGGGGACGTTCGGTAGGACCACAATATGGAGGGTAACTCATCGGCCCATTAGCCCCTGCATCTTCTAACTTCGTCTTCAACCTGTAATGTAAGGGTCGGTTTACCACTCTACTTACCCGTTCGTCTGCGGATAGGCAACAAAAATATGAACTCGTTTGATTTTCAAACTCATACCATATTTGATAAACTTTTTACCAGTGAATTGGGTTTTATTGTCAGTTACTATAATTTGAGGAATCCAAAACCTCCAAATGATGCTCTATTAGACAAATTCAGTCGCATTTGCTTGGTTATTCTCGCTAGTGGGGAGGCATCCACCCATTTTGTGAAGTAGTCTATGTTGACTATAACGACCTTTCTCTATCGTGATGTAATAGGTAACATGCCTAATATGTGAAACTCCCATTGGGCGAACGACCAGGGTGTTCATAAGGTTTGGAATTCTGTGAGCAGCCAATGAGGGACATTGCGTGGTTTTGACAATTTTCATATTTTATTATGAATTTTGTAGCGTCTCTCTTCATCGTGGATCAGTAATAGCCCTACCACATAACTTTGAACACCTGATTTTTACTCCTACATATGACCCATAAAGTCTGAGGAGCACTTCACTCAGCACGTAGTCAGTTTCAATTGGTGTCAAATACTGTATGTAAGGAATGGAGTATTTTCTTAGGTACAATTTTCCATCCATGATGGTATATCAACTTGCTATCCTTTTTATGCGCCTAGCTTCTTCTGAGTGTTCCAACAAAAGGTCTTTTTCAAGGTACCTTTTGTACGAAGTCATGCTAGTATCGCTGTCGAAAATCTAAAGTACCTCTTCTTCTGGGACTCTACGCTTGGGGTTGTGAGGATTTTTCTTATCTTTTTAGCATATTGCTCTAAGTTTTCAATCACTATCGCTTTTGCCAGTTGATCTGCCTTTCAATTGTCTTCCCTTGGGATATGGCGCACTTTTACCTTATCAAATCACTCGGTCAAGTCCTTGATTTTAGTAAGATATTTTGCGAATAATGGACTTAATGCCTTCAAATTTTTGATTATTTGGTTGACAATCAGTTTCGAGTCATTATGAATGATTAGGCTTTTGGTTGAGCATTTCTTCACTAGTCTACGCATAGTCAATGAGGTTTTGTGCCTTACAGCGTTGTTAATGGTAAAAATTTTAAGTGTTATAGAGTATTTTATCTCTGACCTATTCAAAATTTTCAAGACCATACCAGCTCCGTTCTCTAATTGGAAATATGACCCTTCCACGTATAAGATCTACATCGGTGCCTCTTCATATTAATAGGGGTGTTTGGGCTTCTCAATATTACTTTGAATCGGTGTTATCGTTTCGATTATAAAATCTGCGAGGGCTTGCCCTTTTATGGTCGGCCGAACTTGAAATTCTATATCAAACTCGCCCAATTTTTTAGTTCATGTAATCAATCATTTGGACACTTCAGATTTGTGCAGAGTTCTCTTTAATTGTTGATTAGTTAGGATGATAATTTTATGAGCTTGAAAGTACGATCGTAATTTTCTAACAAAGTGGACCAATGATAAAGCAATTCTTTCTATATGCGAGTAATGAGTCTTAGTGTCTGTCAAAATTTTGATGATGTAATAGATCGATCGTTATACCTAGAACTCTTACCTGAACAGAATCGAGCTTAGCGCCGTGTTAGATATGGCCAAATAAAGGTATAGTTATTGGAAGATTGACACGCAGTCTTCCGTCCATTGAAAACTGCTTATTGAAAACTGCGCTTGCTGAAGGGTTGTTTCGTCTCGATGGTCAAGTTTTTCAACTGTTCTAGTGCTGCCACTAGAGGAAATTTATAACATGTAACAGTTTCGTCTAATAATCAGCTCGCCCAGCACCTCCCCGATACCATAGGGTGTTAGAAACTTCATTTTGAGGTGTGAAATTGAGGTAACCACTCCTGTCAAGCATGGTTTGCTCAGTTTGGCATTATACACTAAGGGTAGGTCGACCACCAGGAATGTGAGTGTTCGACTTGCTATTTTCGGATGCGTACCCAAGGTGACCTCCAATTGGATAGTCCCTTGAACGGGCACGGGCTCGTTATCAAGGCCGTATAGTAGGCCTTCGGCAGGTTTTAGTTTATTCTTTTTGAAGCCTAATTTGAAGAACGCATCCAGGTAAATCAAATATTTTAAACTTTCATTATCAACGAACACTCTCTTCAGCTGGTAGTCGAAGCTACCGTCCGAGACAAGTGTGGATACAACGAGGGGATCATTATGGGGGATACTACATGAACTAAGTCATCATCACTAAAACTAATGGTGTTGTCCGCCGTGCGCTACTTCTTCCTCCCAGTTTGCTGTTCCTCGCCATCGGATGGGGTTTTAGCAAGTCGGGCGGTGACCACGTTAACCACCCCTGCTGAAACCTGATTTTAGGGAGGAGACCGTTCCTGCCCCTCTCCGTCAGCCGCTCCAGAGCTCTGTCTGGAGTTCCTGACGTACTTGGTGAGGTGTCAACTGTAAATCAGCTCCTCGATCTCCCTCTATAGCGTCTTGCAGTCCTCCGTCACATGCCCAGCAGAGCGGTAAAATTCACTGTACTTTGACTGGTTTCCAGAGTCCTTTTTTAGTGGTTTTGGCCACTTCAAAACTTCTCTCCGCGGATCTGCATGAGGACATTAGAGCGTGTGCCCATCAGAGGTGTGAATCTAGTGGACCAGTAGTATCCGGGCTCCGGTGGCCTAGACTTGTGCTGCTTCTGGCGAGAGTGATCGCTGTCGTCGTACTTTATTTTTTCCTCCCTAGGAAACGATCGGGACTAATCTACCCGCTCTGGACGTTTTACCTCGTTGGCCTCCTCCACCGCAGCGTATACCCGTGAATGGACTCCGATTTTAGGAAGGTTTGGAAATTCTTGTGGGGCCAGGTGCTTAAAAAAATTCACGTAGGTCAGCGCGGAGATAAAACTGCCCAGCTTCATCTCCTCCGTGATCCGGGGAATCCGCCTGGCCTCCGCCACAAAATGATCCAAAAATAGCCGTGGGTTCTCTCCCGGTTTCTACTTGATGTGGGAGAGATGTCATGGCTGCTTCTCTTTCCGTCGGCTCGAGGCGTACTAAGCCAGGAAGAGATATGTGAGTTCACAGAAGTTGCTGATGGTGCCTGAAGGGAGGTGATGGAACCAGATTTGGGCATCTTCCTTTAGCATGAGCGAAAAGTAGTGACACATCGTTGAGTCTTCCAACCCTTGTAGACTCAGATGGGTGCGGAAGTGGTCCAGGTGGTCAACCGGATCACTGCTCCCATCGTATGAGTCAAAGAAATACATCTTGAACTTGTTAGGTAGTGGACGGCTCAGGATCTCCGCTGTGAAAGGAGATCGGACCAAGTCGATGGCGTGCTCTTTATCTTGAAACACACGATTTCAGATTTTGTCCACTCACAGATCCGCGCGAGTGGAATTTGCTGATCGTTTAGAGTTGAGGTATGCCCTCAACTCTGTCTTATCTCTAGAGGGTTTAACAGTAGGTTGGCTACTGCCTCCAGTAGACCTGACAGTCCTAGAGGCTCGCTCCTGGACTGTATTTTTGTCTTCGGCCCGAGTGTATCGGGGATTTCTTCTCTCTAGACTTTCGTGCGGAGTTGTGCTCCCGGAGAATTCTTGAGGCCTGTTCTGGCCAGGAACGCGGGAGGAGGCTGGAATTAGATTGTTCTGGGATCTCTCGGGTCTTTTGGCCGGCTTCTTTTTCCTCTTGCCACCTTTTTTGTTAGTCGGTGCATGGATGGCTACCGGATTACAGCTGCTGCTCATTCTGAGAGCAAAGTAGTTTGAGCAAATGCGTGTTGCCCTGCATCTGCTCCATCAGCTGTTGAAAATAGGGCGTTGGTATTTTGCCCGTAGCCCCGTTGACCGTGGCACCTGCAACGTGATCCTGATCGAGGTAAGTAACGTCTCTAGCAGGATTGCTAGCTTGGGCTCTCGTGCTCACCGTTGTGAATGCAGAATCAAACGGTGAAAGAGAGCGTTGTTTGGAGTAGTGGTTGGCTTTTTGTTAGCACTTCCCACAGACGGCGCGAATGATGCGTATCTGGATTCGACTTTGAACAGATTCGGATTTACCTGGATAGTTCAAATCGGCTTCGTTCACTGAGTGCGAATCCTACACACCACTAAAGTGAATAAAAGGTCAGCGTGTCGATGGGAGGTTGTCCCACCAAAAATATTTCGACGCTCAAGCCAGTAAATCCTCCAAAGATAAGGAAGGTAACTGCTAAAAAGCGAGAGAAAGTAAGATGATTGGGAGTGCTGACTTATCAAGGACATAAGAAATCTTTCTACTCACAGAGAGCGTAAGAAAACAATGTTCCAAAAGCGTGGAAGCCTCCAGGAATGACTCTCGAGAAGCCGATTTGGTCTCCATGAAGCTGGAGACCTCCGGTGAGATTTAGAGGACGAACCCCCGTAAGAGTGGAAGAGACGATGGCCTCCGTCCAATACTTTGTAAACGCTCGTGGATGGAAGAGTTTTCTCTGTAAGCGAGAACTTAAGAGTTTTTACTGTGGGAGATCGTCTCTGTACGCCAGAAATTGCATGTAAGAGCTTCTTATGTGCGAGTAAGAACGTATGGATCAGAATGCGATATCTGTAAGCCCAAAGTGTGCTTCTCAAAATGCGTTAGTTAGAAGCCGTAAGCAAAATATCGGTCCTTGAATCAGAATTCTAGAGCTTTACTTATGGTTGACAGGGTGATCTCCCTCCTCTGGAAGGTGTGATCCCCTACGTTATTCTTGGTGGCCTACCTTTCAGAGCTGATGTCAGTTGCCAAACGGGCCAAGATAGTTTCTTTCCACAGCGGTCAGCGGCTTTCTAAACTGCTCACCTTCCTTACGTGTATTTTACCGTTGGAGAACCCCAGTTGACAGGGAATTGGAAAAATCTAGCGCATTCCTCATGGAAAGGGCGCTGATTTTATCAATGTACATTTTGGGAGCCAGCTGAGATCGTGAAAGATGCTGGGAGAGCTGTTGCTGGCCATCTGATGGATCATGGGCTAAAGTGGGCTAGGTCTGTAACCGTAAAAAATCTCTGTTGGGCCTACTGCTACAGTACACCCAGTCAACGTTTGAATTGACCATCTGCGTGTGAGTTGGCCGTCTGTTGAGGTCTAGACGGTCAACGCTAGCATTGACCATCCTGGGCCTCTCAGGGTTTGGGCCTGCGTTTCCAGTTGGACCGTTTACGAGTTGACCGTCCAACAACCCGTTTTGAGCCGTCGTTGACTTTGGACCAACCCATTTCCGATATACCCATTAATTTTCTTTTACTATTCAAAAATTTTATTATAATAAAATTTGGGATCAGCCACAGAGCCCTAAAGATAATAAATGCCATGCACGTTTTGCTCGTAGTTCGAAAGCTTCACAACAAGTGGAGGATTGTATGATTAAGATCTAAGCATGGCATGCATGACCGTATCGATGCGGCTGAGATATTAGGGGATATACGGCTAATCTTGCAAGGGAGAGAAAAAAAAAGAAAACTATTCAAAGCAAACAAGATAAAATAAAAACTAACCATGTAATAAATGTGTTATTTAATTGAGATTTGCTTTTCAATTTATATAAATTGCATTTTTTATGTAGTTTCTTATCAAAATAGTGCAGAAATTTGCTATGTTCTTATCAAACTAATAAATATTTGGGGGCTTTGGATATTTTAAAAAATTAAAGAATGAAAATGAGATGATATATATACTTTTGGTAATTGGTATTTCATTCATATTTTTCTATTGAAAATATTATTTATATACTTACATGTATAATAATTATTAAAAAAAGGTATAGATTCTGTATAATTTTATTTTTATTCTTTCTCATTTTTTCTCCCCATAATAATTTTAATAATTTTAATATAAATAAATATATAAGTGAGTATATAAATATTATTATTATTTTATTTCCTCCTTAAAGTATAGGAATAAAGTTTTACATTAAAAACTAAATCTGTAGTTGAAGATTTTGAAACATGATAGAATTTTATTGTGTTTGTTATGGTGTTATTTTATATCATTAATTGCTTATTTTAATGTGTGTATATGATAATCATAAGTTGATCAAATAGTTTATCCGTTGATAAGTTTATTAAACTTGACATACATCACAATTTTCGTACATAGAATCAATTCATCCAATGTCATTTTGATTTAAGTTGATATAAACTAAAGTTAAAATAGATAGTACAATAACATAATATCTTCTAAATTATACCAATTTAATACATGTACGGCCTATTGAAAAACCCTAATGAGAGGAGCCCCTCCAACTTTAAAGGGCATGTAATTGAAGCCAAGGTAATAAACGTGAGACTGTAATACCACTACACACATATTCAAGAGCAAGTGAGGGTGTGTGTGCATGTAAAACAACCTCACGAGAAAGAAGCATGCAGCATTTAATGAAAACCTACATAGCTTGCCATCTGCAACATCCACTTCCCTCTGCCACCTCAATTCTCTCTTCCAATCACTGCTTACCTATAAATATGACACCCCACCTCCATAAATTTTTACAGTAATGAAAGCAAAGAGATCGAGGTTAAGCTCAAGCTCGGTTCTTTCTATTAGTAGTACAACTGTTTTGTTCTTTGCTGAAACATGTCTCATATAGCCGTTGAGAGAAATAGGAGGAGACAGATGAATGATCATCTTAAAGTTCTGCGATCTTTGACACCTTCCATTTATATTAAGAAGGTAATCCATCAACCTCTCATATGACTTTATTCTGATAAAATTTGATAGTAACCTAACATTATATAGATTGTGCACCAAATAAGCTAATCAAATATTAAACTGTCTTACATGAAATAGATGTTTATTTTTATAATCAGTCTTAAAAATATTCTAGACAGAGCCTAAAAATATGTAATTTAATGTTAAATATAAATCTTTAAAGAGACATAGCTGCCCCACATGTACATGACTTTTTTTCAACAGGATATATGTGCTTTACCCAATAGATGTAGCCCTTGCAACAATTGATTTGAGGGAGCTTTATCTATTATAAAAATAGAAAGATTTATTTTTTATATCTTAATTGTTTATTTATTAATAAATAATTATACTTTATCTATTTTTTAAAATAATTAAATTATAATAATTTGCTTTAAAAATAAACAATTAAGATAGAGATAACAAATCTCTATATTTATTTAAGAGATTAAACTTCCATTAATCCTTCTAACAAACATGATTACTTTAAGCTGACATATTCTTTGAAATGATTCACTAAAAAAAATAAATTAATTAACTGTCGAATATTGTTGGCCTTTGCAAAAAGCTCTAAAGTTTAATCTTGTTATTGTAAAATAAAATCAAATATGGTGATTCATTATATCACATAGGTGATTTGTTTGGCCAATATGAACAAATATAGGTCTGAATAAGTTACACCAATGCACATCATATGATAATAAATGCAGTACAAGGTTTCTTATTTTTATTTTCGGGTTTTTTTTTTCCATCTTGGGTTCTAAAAAAATATGAAAATAAATATAAATATGAAAAATTCACCTAAATATTAACTGTATTTATTTTCTAGAAGCTTATTTTTTTTCTTGGAATTTTTTTATGGCATCAACGCTTCTGTGAAATTATATGACACAATCCAACATATGTGTTGCCATTGATCATGAATTTTCAAGTTTGTAGAGATGAACCTTTGGGATGCATCACTTGTATTTTTCATAGACAATTTTCGAAAAAAAAAAGCCAAAAAATTTGATATATTCTTTTAATTTTGAAATCATTGTAATTATAAAAATACATACAATTTCAAAGTTGATTTATTTAACATTTTTGTTCCAAAGACTTCCCATTGCATGATCTCACCCTCAACCTTCTTCATTAAGTAAACACAATCATAATTAAATATCATATATTAGGTACAGTTTAAGCACAAAACAGTATGAATTAAATTTGTGACTATAAACCCAATCACAATCCCTAGCTTTTCTGTGTAGGTTGATTTATTTAACTACAAATACCAAATTGAGATGATCTTTAAAAGGTGGGAGGATGATTTCTTTGAATATATCAGGGGAAAAAAAAAACAATAGTGACAACTAATATCTCCCCTTATTTGGTCGACCTAAGAATTGTGATATTTTGTTAAATTCATAGCGCCTATATTTTTAAAAAATGGGTTAATTTAACTCTTTTAATTATAATCATTTGACTTTGATGAAATAATTATATTATTTATTATTAAAAAATATTATTTAATTTTTATTAGCTATTAAAAAATTTATTAATATTATTTATTTAATATTAATTGAATGATTGTAATTAAAAAAAATTAATAAAATCCTCTTTGAGAGGGGTGGATTCCTAAATCGAGTTATTCTCGGCGGCCCAGGGGGCTGTGACGCAGGAAAAGCGTCGCAGCCCGTACAACGAGCGGTTGGCCGTCGGATGAAAAATCCGACGGCTGAAATTTTTTTAAAAAAAAAATTTAAAAAATAATAATAATAATAATAATCGTTTTTTTTTAAATCAAACATCAAAAAAATTAATTAAAAAATATATTTTTTTAATATATATCGTTGCAGCCGTCGATTTATTTCATCCGACGGCTACAATTTCGTTGTACGGGCTACAACGCGGGAAACGCGTTGGAGCCCCCCTCGTCTCGTTATTCTCGTGCTCTTCTTCTATATAAAATTACTAGCTTGTTCGTTGACATAATTATTCACTATACATGGAAAAAGAGAAAAAGGACGAATCTATTGCTAATTTAAGTATAATGTCGTAAATTAAAAAGGGAGATCAAGCATCAATAATAGCGGGAGTGATAGAGTTCATAAAGGAGTTGCACCAAGTTCTGCAGTCACTGGAATCGCAGAAGAGAAGGAAAAGCCTTAGCCCGAGCCCGGCACCGAGCCCGAAACCACCGCAGCCGACCCCGCGGCAGGCCAAGGATCCCTTCCTGTTCGACCACCTTGGCGGCGCCAAGGACCTAGTGGCCTGCTGCAACTCTCCGATTGCCGACGTCGAAGCAAAAATTTCAGGTTCAAATGTGATATTACGAACAGTTTCTCGGCGGATTCCCGGCCAACTGCTGAAGATAATAAATTTGCTGGAGAAACTTTCATTTGACATCCTTCATTTGAACGTTAGCAGCATGGAAGACACCGTTCTTTACTCCTTTGTCGTCAAGGTACGTACACTAATATTTTCCATATGATCATCATTTTCAAGCGTTATACCAATGTATTTGCGTGATAGTTTTAAGAATGATGCTAAAGAAATAGCCTTTGGATATTATTGAGATATGTTGAATGATGCTTAATACAGTAGTTTACGTTATTACATGTTTTAATCACCTATAACGCCTAAATCTTAAAGTTTCAAGAACGAGTAATTATTTGAATATGTATGTTCTTATAAAATAATTTGGCTTGAAACTTTACACGGCATAAAATTAATATTAAGGTAAAATCTCATACTAGAACTAGGAAAAATACATATTAACTTAGAATGATATTAAAAAGAAAGTTGAGAATAATTTTAGAAAAGAGATATTTATTCATCTAATTTTATATGGGTCTATTAGTATGTCTAAGTGGTTAAAAACCCTTATCATCAAACATATTTTAAAGATTGTTAGAAGATCTTTTACTAATATTGCTCTATTTATGTTATATTTTTTCTCGATTATTGTGTAGATAGGATTGGAATGTCAACTGAGCGTGGAAGAACTGGCCCTTGAAATTCAACAAAGCTTCGTCGTCCTGGATTCCATCATTGACCTAAAGTAAAAGATTGATGGTCTTCTATTAAGCACTATATATACACTTAATATACAATATAATTAGATAAGGATTATCTTGATCTTAAATGTAAGCCTTGTCTATTTTCGTTACATAGAATATGAAAATTTATGTGCGGTTTAGTTATTATGAAAACTCGTTTAGATGTCTTAAAAATATCTTTAAATAATATAAAATTTTATCCATCTATTTATATTGTCCTATTTGTCAACGTATGCTCATAGGCTATGTTCGGCTTGGCCTCTTTATTTTTACTCTTATTCCTTCCGTTTGGTTTGGTTTGATTTAATATGTACTTATGACGAGAAAGAGAAAGGACTTGTGTCCTACTTTTGGAAAGAAAATGAATGAATATAATCTCTAACGCAATAAACAGATTTTAATTATGACCAAAAAAAAATCAATTGAACATAGCTTATTAAAATATGCTAATTATTTTCAAAATGTACTAAATTTTGATATCTATTATTATATATGATAACTGTATATGTTTTTATGATGAAATTTAAATTTTTATCAGAAATGTTTTTTTTTTATTTTTTGCTTTACTTTTTCACATATTTTTTAGAACCAAGGAGGCCATAAGAATTTACGATAAGAAAATAAATGATATTTTAAATATGTCTGTTAAATTGAGGTTCAAAATCAACACTTGTAACTTGCAATGACAAAAATAACAGTGCCGCGTTAGAATCACATAGAATATATTGTTAAAAATATATTTCACCTAATAAGGTATATAAATTATTATTTTATTAAAATAATTAATATATATATATATTTAACAAAAATTTAAAAGAGACACATGTTTAATACATATACTTTAATAAAAAAATATATTATTTTTTAATAAATTTATCCTTTAAAAATATATATTATTCAAAATATACCCGTTAAGTAAAATAATATATTATTTTTTAATAATTATGTTTATTTAAGGCATATCTTTTGGACAAAAAAGTGATATTTGGATAATTTAAAAATGATCAACTTCCCCTTTATAAAAAAAATGTTCATAGCTATCATTGTGGGATATATAAAATTTATATAAATTATAAGGAGAAGAGAGAGAATTTATCTTCTGATTATTTGAGACAATAATGCTATCGTTAAGACACGAGAAAGTTTGATGATAATTAATCTAGATATGTAAATTTATTTATCTATATAATTGATTAATAAAAAATTTTAATAATAAAAATTTAATAAATTAAAATTTTATCTCATCATAATAATTTGCATATGATATCAGAAAATTGATTCTAATTATCGTATTTTATTCCAGTAAACTAAGATTTGTTAACCTTTTAAGTCATGCACACTGCTTCTGTATTTGTATTTTACAAATTTCTTTATCAGTTTCATGCTTGATTTATTAGTTGACTTCAACGAACATAGTTTGGTGCGTCTGCCAGTTTTAAAGATTGTCCCTGCCCTTTTTCCTGTAAAGATAAAAGAAAGGAAAGCAGGAAAACAGTAGCTTTTTCCTTCATCCCAATTGTGCCTTCGTCTTCCCCAAATGTCTGCCGCCATTTCTTATCAATTGCCGCCGTCCATGACGCCTTCTGTCAAAGTTCTGGCCGTGCGTTTCTAAGTGGTGTTTTAAAAAAAGAAGAATTTTGGAGAATAGAGGCAGTGGCGCCAAACTAAACAGTCTTCATTCATGATGGCGTGAAAGGCAGAGCCTGCCGCCGTTTACCGCCACAGTTTGACGCCACTATGGTTGCTTTCCACCGAATCCGTCATCGGCCACCCAAGATTCGGCCATTCGTTTCCTGCCGATATAAACGGTCGCCGGATTGGGTGCCAAAACTTATGCTGAAACATCGTCGATCGCAATCGGTCCATTATCCGCCTAATCGACAGCGGTTGAAGCCGATTAGTGATTGGCGGCGGTGGTCATTGTGAGAGGCGCCGATTCCAGGGAATTTTCAGGCAACTAAAACCGTGGGAAAATGGAGGAAAAAGAAACTGGAGGAGATGAGTAATCCGGAGGACACAGAAACTACTAAAATAAGTTTTATTTATATTGTATTTGATGGGACGACACGAATTGGCCAATCTTAAAGGGCAGTCAGCCTAGGCATAAAGGTGTTAAAAAGAGTGCATCCGACTTTTTTGCTCGAATGTTACTATAAGAAATAAAAAAAAAGAAAATCAAACACTAATAATTTTATGTAAGAAAATTATTATCAATCAAAAAAAAAATTACGATATGATCTGTTCACAAAATTAACTCCACTATATATGAGATTTGGGAGAAGAGAACAAAAAATGAAGAACAGGGCACAAGTAAAACACACCACGGTTGTTTACAAAATTTTTCTATCCTCTCTTCACAGATTTCTTCTCTATCGTTCTTCACCTCAAGACTTTCTCACACACATGCCTCAAACAAGTCACAATACTTGCTTTTAATATATTAAGATCTTTATACCAGAAATCAGGGGTAATATTCCATACGCCAGAACAGGATCTGTCCTTTCTAACAATATGAATATGCCCTGTCCAAAACTGGCTCCTGCATAACCATCTGCGATCATGTGTCTCCAGAGGATCTTCTGAGCTGGCGCCGTTCTGGATTTTCTGGCGAGTGGCCAACGATTCTCGGTCCACATTTTCCATAAGACCGGTCAACACCCTTGTTCACCGTCCATAAAGAATCTGGTCAACTTTGTTGACCAAAATTTCTTCCAGTTATTCTAAACAAATAACACATCTGTACTCCGCGCAAGTCCTCCGACCAACAAGACTTCCACACGGGCATGACTTTCAACAAACTTCCCCTCACGATCGTGAGAAAGTTAAATCTGTTAGCCCGGCTATCTTGCAACATGCCTCATTCTTCCCTTTCGGTAGAATCTTAGTCATCATGTCTGCCCCATTCTCTTCAGTGCTAACCTTGTCTAGTGACAGTAGACCATCCTCAAGTATATCTCTTACCCAATGATATCGTACATCAATGTGCTTTGATCTGGAATGAAGTGAGAAGTTCTTGTATAAATAAATGACACTCTGGCTATCACAGAGTACCACATATCTTTCCTGTTCAATGCCCAGTTCTTGAACGAACTCTTTCATCCATAACAATTCATTGCAAGCCTACGTCATTGCGATATACTCGGCTTCGGTAGTGGATAGGGCCACGCACTTCTGCAGCTTGGACTGCCAAGAGACTGCACCCCCCGTAAATTTTACCAAGTAACCTGAAGTAGATTTGTGCGAGTTTATGTCGTCGGCCATATCAGCGTCCAAGTAGCCCACTAACTGGGCATATCACTTCCAAGACACAGGCACATCTTGGAAGTCCCCCGAATATATCTCATGATCCACTTAACTGCGAACCAATGCTCCTTCCCTGGATTGGACAGGAATCGGCTAACTGTCCCAACGGCATGAGTTATGTCAGGTCTAGTGCACACCAAGACATATATCAGGCTTCCCACAACTGAGGAGTAGGGTACACCTCTCATGTATTTCTTTTCATCATCTGAGAACGGACATTGGCGAGTGCTTAACTTGTGGTGGTTCGCTAATGGAGTGCTCACGGGCTTTGGCTTGTCCATATTGAATCGCCAATGGTTGAGGGATGAATCCATCCATGGTGTTATCCGGTGCCATGATCTCCTCTTCATTATCCTCAACTATCTCTGGGCCATGATCCTCTCCTTCCAATGATGCCGGACCGACAACTTCAATAGTTATTTTATCCGTTTGCTCATCATCACAATTGCCCTTCCTGCTAATGTCCTCAATCGTCCCATTTTTAGCGAATGTTAGGTCCATTGACCGAACAAATCTTCTAGTAGTTAGGTCATAGAACCGGTAGGCCAACTCATCCTCCCCATAGCCTAGAAAGACGCACTGCATCGCCTTTGGCTCTAACTTTATCCTTTCCTCTCTCGGGACATGTACGAATACTTTACATTTAAACACCCGTAAATGATCATTGGACGGCTCTTTGCTCGTCCATATCTTTTCTGGCACTTCACCCATCAAAGGTTTAATTGGTGACCTATTTATGATGTAGGCCACCG
>JAOVVI020005424.1:0-13759 GCA_028571085.2 Nepenthes alata
TCTTTCACATCCTTGGACCTTATTTTTGATTATATAACCTTAATAAGTCATGATTATCATAATTTAAAACCCAAAATATTATTTACAAAGTAACATTTCACGGTTTATAGTTTTCATTCCCGATTTAATGATTCCGGCTCTTTGAGCTTTTTAATCTGATTTCCCCACACCTTTTGACCACAATACACCTATGTTAACTTAATTACCTTATAATTATTATATTCTTAATCCGGAACCTAATAGGTGATCTCTCCGCCTGCCCCAGCTTTGGGACGTTCCAACCTGGGAGGCCCTGGAAGGGGCTCCTCTCGCCCGCTCGTCAATTTTGGAGATGAGTGTTTCGAAGGCCTTAGACATGCCTTCTATCTTGGCTGCGACGGCTCTGACAACTGGATAAGGGTGGTTTTCTACCCCAATACAGAGGTCAGGGTCGTCGTTAGGTGAGGCCACCTCTCTGACTGGTGCACTCCCCTGTGCCCTTGTGTTCACCATGTTGGGCTTTGGAGTTAGGACGCCGTAGTGTTTCTGTACATTTTGTAAAGATGTGAAAAGAAGACTTTCAGACACTTCCCACAGACAGTGCCAATGTTGCGTCCTCATGTTCTGACCGTCGTACGACGAGAGTCCGAGTTCGTACCTTGCACTCTTTTGATGTCCTCGGACGGACGGAGTCGTGCAACACAATAGTAATTGTTAAAATTTGATGAGAATGACGTCACATGAAGGAAAAAGGTAGGAGGGCACAATGTGTGAGGAGTTTACGTGGAAAACCCCATCTTTAATGAAGGAAGAAAAACCACAGTGATGGACTCTGGGTTCGAAAGGTCTCACTACACTTAGAATGAGATACAACTGATCACAGTGACACCTTTGGTTGCCACACAGGATTACAACACAAGAGATCTTGTTCCCTATTTTCTTTTCTAACTTTCTCTCTCTCACGCCTTTTTCCCTTCTTTCTCTTAGATGTTGTTCACAGTGTTCATGTAAAATGCTAGCCGTCAAAATCCTTTTTTCTGACGTTTGAATGAGGTATTATTGAGGTGGAACATGACCTTAAAATGGGGACACGTCACATTGGCGTGTGCTGGGAAGCCAATCGTCCACTCTGCTAATCTGGCGTGTGCTAGGAGGCCTACCACCAACTCTGCTGATTCGGCGTGTCAGGTTCCGTGAGTACCGTAATGATTGCACATGCTCTGAGCACAATGATTTCCTATGGAGGTAGCATGTTGCAGAGAATGCGTGCTCCTTGGTAATAGTGAGACGTCTGAGCTGGCGTGCTCGGTGACCTTGGCCCCCTTTTCCCCTGATCTAATGATTCAGAGATGGAAAGATTGTCCTCGTACCTAGAAGGGCTTCTGGGTCTTTGCCGAATCCTCGGGCTCATTGAGTTAGGTTCTCGAACATTAATTGGGAGTTTTGCTAGCTAGAGGCCCTCAGGATTTTAGTGTTATATTCTTGGCTTCATGTCCTCGGGATTTCATTAGTGACGTTGGTCTCTTGTCGCATCCTCGGGCCTCTTGGTCAAATTGGTCTCTCGGACCATTGTTACCATTTGGGCTTCTTGGGACGCTGGTCCAGGTGCCCAGGCTTCTAAGGCTAACATAACCTCTTAGGCTAGGTTAGGCTTCTTGGGCCTCTTGGGACGCAAATGACTTTCTTTGGGCCTCTTGGACCAAATCGTCCTCATAAGTTTCTTAGTCCGTGGACTTGACTTTTTGGGCCTTCCTTTCTGGGCCTTGGGTGCCGGGACCCATCAACTGTAAATAATGCATGTTTCTTCTGATTAATCAGTTAGATTTTGTGTTAACTAGTAGATACAGCTAAATGTACCTCTAATTTCATAAAAGTACATATGTTTGTTATTCGTTTATCGTATGAAAGCTTGGGCAAAGCCCTTGGTACGAAAATTGAAGATTTGAAGCTTTATTTTCCAAAATTTTTTATATGAAAAAGTTAATATGCAACGTGATAATATCTCTTATGTGATTTATTTCTGAAAAATTTATACATATTTATATTGTTAAATTTTTGTGAATTTCTGAAGCTAAAGTGAAGGGTTTCAAACTGTTACTTATATTATGAAACAAATCTGGAGAGTTTCAAACTATTTCTATATATTCTAAAGCAAACTGAAGAGTTATTGTAATACTCTGACTAATTTCTAAAAATAAAAAGATTTTCAATTAAGAAAAAAAGAAGCAAAGATATTTTTGATACTATTAATTAGGACCCGTGACTGATATACAGTCAGGTTAGGTTCCTCAGTATGCCTTAGAACATTATGATAGTAATCAAGAATAACTCTATCTATAGATTTATATGTGGTCCGCCCTTTCTCAGGGCATTAACCTAGAGGGTAGTTACTGTTACTGGCTAGCAATACTGTACCAAATCCCGTGAGAAGGGATATCCCGTGAGAAGGGACAACTATTTTTGGCCTAGGATTGTCTTGAGTGAATACAATCTATCCTCGATTATTCTCTCCCTCTGCTAGTAGGGTCTACTGGTTCTGTCCTTTGCTGATAGAAAATGTGTTTTCAATATTTTATAGAATTGAGACCGATTTCTACTTTCTAAGGCATGTTTTATCAATTTATTATTAATGAAGTATGACTACACTGATTTCTGATTTTCGATGCCTGAATTGTTATTGAATTATGCTTTTCTTGTGATTTACATATATGTTTCTACTCCCTGGCAGTTCTGTAATCTTCTACATTTATATTCTACTATAGTTTCTGTAAATCACTATTTTATAGTATTTATGCTTTAATATGTAACTGTAATTTTTTTACTACATTGTCTTCTACATGAGCACTGTATATTCTGCATGCATGTACCTTGCTGGATTTCGGCTCATTGTTTACTATTTTTTCCTCCATATGAGACTATAGAAGTAGAACTAGATAGGAAAGAGTGATTTATAGTTTAGCGTGAAGACTTTTGGATACTTGAAGTATATTGGATATCTTGAAAAGAGATAGTTAAATTGTAAATACCTGATTATGCATATGGATTTTGTATATGAAATGTATTTGATGCTTGTGATGAAATAGGAATTTGTGCTTCCGCAGGTTTATAGTTCTGCTTCTGCTATATGTTTTCTAGATTTTGTATAAGTCTTAGATGTCATCTCTATTTTGAACTGTTAGTACAATGGATAGGAAATATAAAATGTAAGCCATAGAGAATTATATGGCGTCTGTCATCCTATGTATCAAATGAGAGTACATGTTGATGAATATGATGACATTATTATGCATAATTTCTGTGACAGAACAGATCCTAATTCTTATAAGACCATTCGTCAGACAGATTTAGGATATAATTCATAAATTTAGATCAATAATTCTATAAATTTTTTAGAAGAATCCTATCTAAAACTAGACGAAAACCCAAATATACAACATGTATATTATAACCTGTACAAGCACTCAACTATTCAGATATCACATTTCAACTTACAACACACATACACAGGATCACCAATTTGCCATTTCCATCAATGACTCAAATATAATCCAATCCACTAAATCAGAAACATATAAGAGATGCCATCTGCGACCTGTACAGAATCAAGAAAACATATAGCGGATGTAACTATGTAAACCTACAAAAGCATAATTTCTATTTCATCTCATGCATCACATACATTTTATATACAAAATCCATATACGCAGAATCCATATACAAAATCTAGTATTTACATTCAAATTGTATCTTTCCAAGATTCTCCAAAATATTTTAGGTCTCCAAAAGTCTTCAGGCTAAACTTTAAGTTACTCTCTTTCGTCTGGCACCATCTTTACAGTCTCATCTGGACGGAAAAATAGTGAAAAGTAAATCAAAACCCAGTAATGTACCAAAACATGTAGAACATAATGCTGTCATGTAAAATATATATCATTAAGACGAAAAACCACAATGTTGTCAGAAGAATAGAAGCATTCATGTGAACATGTCTTTATAATCATAATTCAAGCTTTCATGCATCACATATATACGATAGAATGGAAATCATAGCGATATCAGAAGAACGAAGGTGTCCACAGAAACTGGAAGAAAACATAATTTCATTTAAACACTTATCGAAATCCATTGAACAATTCCAAATATCATTTGTTCTTCAGAAATTCTAGTTCAATATTTTGGGGACCCTTCTAGTATACTGTAACATCCGAAAATCCCAAAATATTTTCATCGGATTAAATTGGAATTATTTATTATTTTCGGTTATTTTGGGATTCCAGATATTTCTTGTTCCTTCCCTTGATTCGTGATTATTGAGATTACTTTTATTCCCCCCTTTCTAGTTGTTCCATTATTTACCTACGACTATTGAGTATGATTACATTTATTGAGCTATACGCTCTCCTTGCTATTTTTCCTTCCAGATGAGAACACTTAGCCGGCGCCAGATTAGTTATAGCAAGGAGAGAGACTTGCTTGACGATATTAGCTGGATGTCGAAACTTGAATATTGGGTTATGTTTATAATATTAGAATATAGACAGCCACTCACGGATGGATGTGGCTTGTTGTTATATTATGGTTTTGTTATGCTTCCGCAGGTTTTGATGATTTAGTTGTACTTCCGCATTTATGTTATGTTAATGTTCCTAGATTTTGAGTTTTTTTAGATGGCATCTCTCTAGCTCTAGTTCAGTAGATGGGGATACTGTGATTGGAGCCATGGATGATAAGGTTGATTGTGTGATCTTGTGTATTGTGTTATAGGCTTTGTAATGATTATTTTGGTTAGATGTGTGCTTGTACATGATGTATTTGAGTAGGTTGTATTTTTTATTTTTGTCCAGTTGTAGAGGAAACTATGCCAAAATTTATGTATAATTTATACGTTAATTATGGGCTTTAGTTTACGCTACCATTGACGGAAGTTATTTATCAAAAATATAATCTGGTCCGTCATAGCCGCTTACCCAATTGACGAAGAAGGAAGTGAGCTTTGAATGGACGGAAGAGTGTGACCAAAGCTTTCAAGAGTTGAAGGATCATTTAACTTCGGCCCCAATTTTGACTATTCCTGATGGTTTTGGTGGTTTTGAGGTATATTGTGATGCTTCCAAGGTTGGCCTCGGATGTGTTTTGATGTAGAATGAGAAAGTGGTTGCTTATGTGTGATAGAACGGGTTCTCTTTTTTTTTCCTCAAAATCTTTCGTCAAGATAGAAATATAATTATCGGTCTAAAACATAAGGCGAAACTTCTGCAAAAATTTTGGCAGAGTCCCCTTTGTAATTGGATGAAAATTCCCAAAATACAACCTGCATAATCATCCATTACAAGCACGCAACTAACAATTGTACCATAATTTTTCCTACAACATGCATACACAGGATCACATGTGCCATCCATGGCATAAATCTATAAAGCGTTAGCTACACTAACAGTCCGACAACGAGATGCCGTCTAGGACCTGTACGGTATATCCAAAGTTTAGAGCGGAAGTTAAATTAATAACTTGCAGAAGTATAGCTTTTCTTTTTTATAATCATACACATCATAAGCTTTCTATACAAAATTTACATGTTCTAGAAACATCAATAGTCATGAGATCGGTATACAAAATCACATTTTCAGCTAAGTCTTTACGTCAACAAGCTTTTCAAAAATAACCCGAATAGGCTATAGGTCCTCAAAATTCTTCAGACAACTCCTCTTTGTTTACTCTTTCTCGTCAGGTAGTAACTCTACTGTCTCATCTGGAGGAGAAAAAATAATAAAATAGTGAGTTGGGGCCCAGCAAGGTACATGCACATGAGCAGTAAAACAGTGATGCAAAACGGTCATGTAACTATGCATAAACAGAACGGTTAATCAGAATATAATTCAGAAAATAGAGAAAACATACTTTGACAATATTAAACTTCAGAATCAAAGGCCGGACCTCAAAGGCTGTGACAATATAATAGTCTGTAAACAGTAATATGTAAACATTAATTAGCGAACGGAAAACGGTAAGCAATAGTCGGTGTACAGTGTTCGGTAAACTGAAAACAGTGATCGATACTCCATAGACGGTAAACGGTACTCCATAATCGGTAATTGGTACAGTAAACAGTAACATAACATATCGGTAATAGAGCATGCCAGTATACCCTAATAGCTGACGGGGTGAATAATTGAGGATAGATTGTGTTCACTCCACACAATCAAAGGCCTGTGACTGTAATAGGGGTATCCCATCTCACGGGATCGGTACGGTATGCCACCTAAAGGTAGCCCGATAATGATAATTCCTCCTAACTGTAACGCCCCGAGGGTTGGGCGGACCACAAATAACTCCATGGACAGAGTTATCCTTAATTACCACCGTAAAGTTCTAAGGCATCACCCGAGAACTTAAAAGGACTGTAGTTAGTCCCAGGTCTAAATTAACAGTAACAAAAATAACCTTTTTATTGGAAACTTTCCTTCATAATCATAGTTTCACAATTTACTTTCAATTAACTTCAGAACATACGGTACGGTCTAAAAATTTCTTCAGTTTTGCTCCAACGGTACATGAAATTTTCATCGGTATAAGTTTGTATAGATTTTCAAAAATAAATTATACTAAAAGATACACCTCGATGTCAATTAACTTTCTTATAATATAAGCTACGGTTAAAACTCATTAAAACCTCTTCATTTTCGTACATATGGCTTCGCCAAAACCGTCGGACTTAAATCGGTCTCAACATATGCTTATTCATGAAATTAATGCCATAAATTCCATGCATATACATTAAATCATGCAATTTACTCAATCTTCACAATATTTTTGAGCTAGGGTTTCAACATATACCTTCCGAGACAAATCGAACACTATTTTCAAACTCATTCACGAAATCGAAGCCAAATCTTACAATAAACATGGATAACACAAAATCCAACCGATTAATTGAAGGAAACATGCTTCATGTACTTTAAACATGCATCAACATTATTTTTGTAACATTTTATCAACTTTAAAGCAAAAGAAACGGTAAAAACAAAAATCAACGTCTGAGGTACACTTGCCTTCTCGCGTGCTTTCACATTTATAACTGACTCATGGATGGATTTGGACTCCCAGGCATCATTCTCCCCTTTTCTCTCTCTAAAATCAGCAGTCTCTCTCTCTCCACAAACCCTAAAACCGTGCGAAATGAAGAGGAGAAAGTCGGGCGCATTTTTATACATCGAGCCGCCGCTCGAGCGAGCGGGGGTGGTTCTGGAATTTCGGCTCTAGCTCTGCTCGAGCGCGCGTCAAGCGTGGGAAATTCTAGATTTTGGGCTCAATAGGTGGGCTCAAGCCCACGGAGGGTGCTGGTCTAGCCCGCGGCAAGCCTGCAGCAAGCCTACGTCGCGTTTTCACCGTTTGGGACCCGTTTTGACCATCTAACCCAATCTTTCACATCCTTGGACCTTATTTTTGATTATATAACCTTAATATGTCATGATTATCATAATTTAAAACCTAAAATCTCGTCTATGAATTAACATTTCATCGCTTACAATTTTGGTTCCTGATTTACTAATTTTGGTTCTTTGAGCTTTCCACTCCGTTCCGCCCGTACCTTTTGAACGTAATTTACCTATTTTAACTTATTTACCTTCCAATTATCATATTTTAAAACTCGGGTTGTCACATAATTCCTCCATAATACCTTCAGAGAGGGATCGCCTTGGAGCGTAAAATCTGATCCTTATGATCCAGAATCTCCACCAGCTCCTCCACATATGATAAATCATTGTCGATAGCCAAGGAACCATAGTCGATCACATGGGATGGATCGTACATGTACTTCCTCAACATTGACACATTGAAAACGTTGTGCACTTGCAAAAAGGATAGCATCACCCTATCTCCCTTTACATAGCATTGGATATCACAAGACTTCAAGCAGTCTAGCATCTCCATCTGCTTGACTTGTAACCTTGCTATGAAATTGGTCCGATGGCTCAAGGCATCCGCAACTACATTTTCCTTTCTCAGTTGGTACTGGGTCTCACAATTATACTTTTTAAGGAACTCAATCTACCTCCATTACCTCATATTTAGTTCCTTTTGTTAGAACAAGTACTTGAGGCTCTTATGATCAGATTACATTATAAATAATTCACCATATAAGTAGTGCATCAAGATTTTTAATGCAAACACCACTACAGCTAACTCCAAATTATGGGTCAGGTAGTTCTTTTCATGTTCTTTCAACTGTCAAGACCCATAGGCTACCACCTTCCCCCTTCGCATTAGAACAACCCCGAGGCCATATTTAGAGGCGTCACAATAAACCTCATAACCCCCAGATCCTTCTGGAAAGATTAATACAAGAGCAGTAGTTAAACGACATTTCAATTCTTGGAAACTCCGATCACGTTCCTCTGTCAACACAAACTTGACATCTTTCTTTATTAATCAAGTCAAAGGCAAAGCAATTTGGAAGAAATTCTCCACAAATCTCATGTAATACCCTGCCATTCTAAGAAAACTTCTAACTTCGGTGATGGACGTAGGCCTTTTCCCATTAACCACAACCTCAATCTTTTTGGGGTCCACAAAAATACCTCAATTAGAAATGGCATGCCCCAAAAATACCACCTCGTCTAACCAAAACTCATATTTTTACAATTTAGCATACAATTTCTCTTCCCGAAGCACTTGAAGTACAATCCCAAAGTGAGTCTCATGTTTTTCATGACTCTTTGAATAAATCAAAATATCATTTTTAAACACGACCACAAATCTATCTAAATAGGGCCGAAACACTCCATTCATTAGGTCCATGAAGGCAGTAGAAGCATTTGTAAGGCCAAACGGCATAACAAGAAATTCATAATGATCGTATCTTGTTTGAAATGCGGTCTTAACCACATCTTCCTGCTTAATTTTCAACTGTAAGTATCCCGATCACAGATCAATCTTGAAAAACACTCGGGACCCTTGCAACTGGTTGAACAAATCATCTATGCGTGGCAACAGATATTTATTTTTAATTGTGACTTTATTTAGTTCACAATAATCCACACATAGCTGTAATGATCTGTCCTTCTTTCTGACAAAAAGTATCGGTGTACCTCACCGAGATACACTCAATCTGATAAAGCCCTTATCTAGCAGTTCTTGTAATTATAATTTCAGCTCTTTTAATTCAGTAGGCACCATACAATATGGTGCCTTCGATATGGGGTTCGTGCCAGGAATAATTTTAATCTCAAATTCTATCTCCCTATGAGGGGGTAACCTAGGCAACTCCTCAAAAATACGTCTTCAAATTCACATACAGCCAAAATATCCTTTGCAGGCACATTATAACTCCCAATAGTACTGGCATATGCCAGATATGCCAGACACCCTCCCCAAATAAAATGTTTGGCATGCAATGCCGAAATTAGCACTGGTATCTTCTTCCTTTTAATCCCTTGGAAGAAAAAGGACTCATCTCCCGAAATAGAAAAATATACATTGTTTAAGAAATAATCAATACTGGCGTAATGTTTAGCTAGCAGTCTATCCCCAGAATTACATCCAAATCACCCATGTCTAACAATATCAATTCAACCACCATTGTTATCTCATTAACTTCAAATATACTCTCCAGATACATAATATTACTTATTACTGATGATCCGGTGGGTGTCGATACAGATAGTGAATACTCTAAAATTTTCAAGGTCGAAGTAATATAACATGCAAATCATGGAGAAACAAATAAGTGTGTCGACCTAGAATCAAATAAGATAGAAATAGATATGCTACAAATAAGAAGTGTACTTTCAACGACGTTCAGGGCTACTTCAGTATCTGAGACTGTCACTGCGAAAGCTCAGGCTGGAACAGTGGGCTTATTTCCTTCCAACCTCATTGGTTGGGGGTAATCTTTAATCAAATGTCCTTTCTGCCCACAGTTAAAAAAATGCCTGTTACTTTCAGGCAAGGCTTCCCTGGGTGTCTTCTCCCAAAATGAGTACAATTTGCCACTGACTCTTGGGAGTTGGACACTGATTGAACTTCAGTGAGATCCTTCCCTTTTTCTATCACCTTCATCCTTTTGGAAGATCCTGCGGGGATCAATCCAGATCCCGTACCACTAATCTAGCTCACTGCCCTTTTTGCAAAGAATTTTTCAGTCTCCAATTCCTTCTCAAAGATCAGAGCTCCATCTAAGATCTCAACATAAGTCGGGAGCTTCAGAGTTTCCAACTTCCTCCTAATCTCATCCCTTAGCCCTTGTAGAAATTTTTTCATTTTCTCGCCTCATTTTCTACAATGTAAGGGGCATACTAGGATAATTCAGTAAATTTTACATTGTATTCTACCACGGTATGATTTTCTTGCCTTAATCGCATAAATTTATCTTCCTTTTGGTCTTGGAGACTAGAAAGAAAGTATTTCTCCCTAAAGGCTCCTTCAAATATTTTCCATGTAATCTCGTCCTCTGGAACTCCAAAAGCCCTTTTTCTTGTCTCCCACTAGTTATCAACTTCCCCTTACAATTTATAAACCGCAAAGGTAAATTTTTCTCGTTCTGAACACTGAATAATTGTAAACACTTTCTTCATCCTTTGGATCTAAATATCTTATTTCAAAGAATCCGGCTCTCCCAACAACTTAGATACCCGTTCTGCTGTAAATCTATCATAGGCTGATGGGCCAGGGTTCACTGGAGGTGGGGGTGGAGTGGGAATTGGTACCATTTGTCATTGTTCCATTGCTTCAAAGTAGTGGGCCATTCTCCTCAATAAGTTCAAATATTCTACCTCTCGATCTTGAGCGGCACTAGATCCTGCTCTATTATTCGTGCTTCTTCTTCTATGTGCCATCTAAAAGTACACAACCATATGTCAAAGTATAAAAAGGGAATATCAATTTTTGAATTTAATCCTAAAATTAATCACCTAAATTCATCAATCTAATCTTAACTATTCTTGTCCCATTTCGACCTAAATCAATCCTTGGCTTTCGCAGTAAGATCGATCAATTCTATGGCATCTGTTTTTCTCTTTGATACTATTTGTGATGGAATGGGTCCTATCCTTTAAAATCATCCGTTAATAACATATAAACACTAATGACCTATTAATTTATACATAATAATCTACAGGAAGTTTTACAGATTTTTCTCTATAATTGGATAAAAATTAAAAATATAACATATTAATAATGTCCTGTAGATCATTAGAAATCATAAAAAAACACAACATTTATCTTATGCACATTCATAATACATTCTCAAACCCATCACCATACATCCACATGATCACGATCCGATACAATAATTTCCACTACTACATCGAATCATAAGAGAGATGCCTTCTATAACCTGCACAACCCATAAACATATATGCCGAAGAATAACTATGTCTACAAAAAAGCATACAATCATATCATCACTTAGTTTTACAAGATTCATTCAAAACATAACTCGTTCGTACACATACTTTAAAAAAACCACTAATTACAAGTCTTCAAAAATCAACAGCTTCTTCTATAGATAATCTCTATTTTTACTCCTTTTCATAAGGAATTAGCTCATCAGGGTTATCTGGGAGGATGTAAATAATAGAGTGGTGAGCAAGAAGCTCAGCAAGATACTATAACCATATTAACAAGAACTGCATATATATATAAGGAAATTATAAGAAAAGTTTAGAGAACAAAGTGCATACATTAATGCAAATGATGAAATGCATATTTTCATAAGATACTCAAATCTTTCTTGTGTTCATTTTCTTCTTTCTATGACTTGTTTTTTTCTCATTTATCCTTTATTTATCTTGAGGGATCATAGCTAATAGACCCTACTAGCAAAGGGAGTGAATAATCGGGAATAGATTGTGTCCAGTCCACACAATCAAAGGCCTTAGTTCTTGTTCTTGCATGCATGGTTCATTTCTTATGTCCTACTCACAAGGACATTCCAATCACTTTATGGGTCTTTCCTTCACATCATGTGTCCTCATCATGAGGACCATTCATTAATGTTCTTGGTGGGTTCTTGAGTACGTTGATGGTGGGTTCTTAGGTTTTGTCCTCCTTGTACAACGCCCTGAGGACTGCGGACCATATATTACTCCATGGACGGAGTTATCCTCGATTAGCACTATAACTTAATAAGGCTTGCCAGGAATATCACCCGTTTTCCATAAGTAGCCAGGACACGTAGCAAGGGTGACTTTGGGTCTCCACCACGATATTCGTCGCATGCCAAAGAAGGTTACCTACTAAACGATCCCTGGTTCAATTTTCTTATTATTTTTACTTAATCTTTAATTCTCAGTTCTTAAAATCTTTATTCTCATTTATCAATGGCATTTTCAAATTCATCTTCATAACAAAATTTTTATTTCTTAATACTTGAGGAAATTTCCTTCAATCTTTTAATCCTTCAGTCAGTCTTCAGTAACATTTCACGTTCTAACTTTAAAAATAATATAATTAATAGATCCATTAGCTTAAGGACTTCACAATATAATATACTCATATCTCCCTTTTATTTTTCTCCATATTTATTTTCCATATTTTCCATGTTAGGGCTCGGATGAACAATCATATAGAGTACCTGGAAGGGTATTCGGACGTGATAAGCAACATTTACAATGAAAATGACCACACCATTCATAATACATAAGAATAATCATGCATTTATTCATAATACCATGAGAAAAATGTAAAATATGGGGTAATATATGCAAATTTTAAAAGAGAAATTTTTTTTAGTAAACTAAAATCCGTAAAAACAAAAACAACCGATTAGGGTACACTTGCCTCTACTTAATTAACTGTTTTCCTTACTCTGATCAGACCGGACGACTTCATTCCCCTCCTTTTTGTCTTCTTCCTTCTCCCTTTCTTCCTCGCCAAAACCCTTGCTCGAGCTCTCCTTTCTTCTTGCTTTCTTGATATTTTTCCTTCTGTTTCTATTATTATTATTATTATTATATATGTAGTTTTTGCCTCCGGAAGCTTCCCGAATCAATTTCCCTTCCCCCTATTTTTTTATTGCTTTTGTTATTGTTATTATTATTATTATTTACATTATATATATATATATATCATTTTTTTTCAATCCAAAAACTCAAATCGGTACCCAGGCAACCGAACGGGTGTACCCGGGCACCGGTTCAATAATTCCAAATATTATCCAATAATTTTATAATATTAATTTAATTTTTTATCACTTCTTAAATTACCCAAAAAAATAAAAAAATAAATAATTAATTAATTAAGCCTAGTTAAATAGAATAGAAATATTTGAGATATTACACATTTCATTTCTAGAATCTTCTAGAAACATGGAGAAATTTCTGGGCCGTTCTAGTTTCTAGCCATTTTTGCCTTAACCTTCCAGTAACTCAACATCCACGGTTTCTGATCGCAGCCTATTTTTCCCACCTGGTTAAAGCAGCCAATGGCTTCAGTGGCTTAATATCCTTGGCTACTAACCGCAGCATGTTTTTCCATGTGTTTTGCCTTAAGCCATGGTTTCCAATGGCTCATGGCTCAACATCCCACACGGCTAAAGCAGCCAGTCTTCTCGGCTGTTGCCATTAGCAGCTTCCCATTTTTGCCGGTCAACGAATGTTTGACCGACCGAGCAGCTTTCCCCTTTGTTTTGAATTTTATCCAGTCAACACTTTGACCGGGAAATCTCCTCAGTTTATTCCAGTGACTCATCTTCCTACGATGGCTAACGCGGCTCATCATTGCTTATCTCTCTTCGGCGGCTAAGGCAGCCGGCTCCACGTATGCAGCCTGCATTGTTTCC
>JAOVVI020005425.1:0-16512 GCA_028571085.2 Nepenthes alata
AGCATCTTCCACGATCTCAGTTGGCACCCAAAAAGGACATAGACAAGATTGGCGCCCTTCAAATAAGAAAGGCGCCAGATTTTCCCAATTCTTTGCCAACTGGGGTACTCCAACGGTAATATACTGAGAAGAAAAAAAATTAATTTAAAAAGCTATTGGCCGCCTGAGGAGGAAACTATCATGCCCACCTTGGCAACTGGCATCTGCTCCAGAAGGCAAGCCAACCAAGATGGATAGAGGGGATCATGCCTTCTAAAGAAGGAAGATCACCCTCTCAGCCATAAAACAAACCCTAGGATCATCATCCAGGTTATGCTCACTTTTTACGCATTCAATCATACTGAGAAATCCCTAGTGTTTTGAGAAAACGAGCTCTCTCTGCAGCCAAACTCTCAGAACCTCAAACAAAAACACAGGCAACCTCCAAGGCAACAAATGAGCCCTCACGGTTGTTTACTGCCTTCCCACCATCCAAATCCAAGAAAGGCATTGCGTCTCTCTTACATCTGGATCAAAACACTCTTTCTCTCTCCCTCTTTGCTCTCAAAAATCTTTCAGTTTCTTCCTTTGAAGACTGTTTGAGTGACTTGAGCGTCGGAGTATTTTCGGTGGGATTACATCCCGCCGACACACTGACCTCCTGATCCGCTTAGTGGTGTGCAGGGCCCAACTCAGGGAACGGAGCCGGAACCGCAATGAAGAGGATCACCTGAATTTGTTTGAAGTTTGGATCCAGAGATGCATCAATGCTAAGTTGTGCTGTTTTGCTTGTAACATCAGGATAGTCAGAGTATACATGATTTCCAAGCCAATAACATATAGCAACAACATATAGAATTATAATATGACTTTTATGTGAGAGTAAGCCAGGTTTAAAGTGTCTTATAGGATAAAACTTCTATTTAAAAATTGAGAAGAGGGTGCAAATGCTAACAACAAAATGTAAAAGCAAGATCACTGATGTAGTTGATGTATCTAGAATCTAGATATATGGCCACATCCAAAAGTAGTACACAACATCTCCCTAGCACAGTTCAAGTGTCATGTTCCTTCCAGGATGTCCCAAATAGAATTTATAAGAACAATTAGTGAACTCAATTTAATCTTATGGACTATTGATCCTATATTTTCAGGAAGAGCCACATCATAAGGAAATATTTACTCCACTACGATTAGAAAATCATGTGTTCGACATGCAGAAACATCCTTTACATCGTGGGCATAAGGTTATGTACATCTGATCTATTCCAAATCCTATGATATGGGAGCCTTATGCACTGAGGCCTTAACTATTGCCAAGGACCATAGTATTTAGCTAATAGATTCACAGTTTTTCTAAATACGATTGAAGTTAACCCGTAGGGTTGTCATTTCAAATAAGCCACCTCAAATTTTCTTTCTAATCCCTTTAAGTTAGCATACTTATTCTGTTCTGTGCTATAGCTAATTGTTTCCACAAGAAGCTACTCATAATCCTTATTGCAATGACTCAGCCACAAATGTCACCTTGGGTTCATCATCACAAAATTGTAACTGGGGTGGTGCAAATCTATATAATGCCTGAAAAGGGGACATTTTAGCAGTTTGATGATTAACTATAATTATACCACAATTCAGCCAGAGATAACCACTCTCTCCAGTGATTCAGTTTTTGTGTTTCCATGCATCTCAAATGGGTCTCTAAGCATTGGTTTACTCTCCCTATTTGGCCATTTATTTGTGGATAATTAAAAAGGTCTCATGTGTAGTTTTGTTCCTATATTGCTAATTAATGATTTCTAGAATAGGCCTGTGGACACCTTGACTTGATCATAAATTACACTAACAAGAATCCCATGTAACTTGACTACTTGAATCAAGAATATGTCAGCTAAGGATGAACAAGGTTAGGAAATGAGTGCTTAGTTAGTCTATCAACCACTACTAGGATTGTACCCTTCTCATTAGACCTTGGTAGAACTTCAATAAAATCCATAGGCACAGGACTCAATGGGAATAAAGGAACAAGCAACAGTTGAAATAAGTCTGAATAAGCCTTCCTCTCACTCTTGTTTCTTTGGCAAACGCCATATGATAGAACTAATTCTACTATGTATTGGATAAGCTTAGGCCACTGGAAGAATCGGTATGCTCTTTCATAGGTAGATGCAACATCTGAGTGACCACTATAATTAGACTCATGAACAACCAACGGCAGCTTCTGCCTAGCCCTAATAGAGTCTTCTGTTGTATTTCATCAACCATTACATGTACATATTTGATTTCTTTTTACAAAGTTTTGTATTTTATTGAATCTCACTTTGTTCATATACATCACATAACCAAGTTGCAAACCTAATGAGTCTTCAGCATGGAAAGATTATGGTAGACATGGCTTCATTTTCATAGGCAATAGCCCATTGAGTCTTCCCTAAACCAACGATGGAATCAATGAAAGTTTTCAAATACTGATTTGTACCCCTTAACAAACATCTATTCGTTCTAAATGTGTAAATCCTAACTTGAAAAGTCAGAAAAAGTATCCATTATACAGGTAAACTATATTACTTGAACTTAGAAAAAGCATTAGATACTGACTGTTTGTATATTTATTTTCCTATTTGAGGATGTTTTTTTGTTCACTTGAACCACAATAATATGAGAAAAGCAAAGAGTGACAAAAAAAACATAGGAGTCAGTTCAAATAGTAGTAGTAGTAACCAGATTAGGAAAGTTACTATATTCAACAACTAAATTACTTAAATTCACATGACTAATTATGAATAGTTTTGAAATCATACCAGGACATTGGTCGCAGCACCCTTTTCCTTGGAATCAACAGTTGCAGGATTTGACGTTGCTACAACCTTAGCATAGTTTTAACTGACAATAAGATGTTTGTGAATCTCTATAACTCAATTTTGTCATCCAGTTTCAGAAATTTCAGCAACAGCTCTATTCCAACGTGACAACATTATTGTCACTAGACTGAACATTCAAATACAATGGTATAAGTTTCATAGATTCTAGTAAATTTTATCTTACAAGACATAAACTAAACATTAAAAACTAAGAAAAAATGCAATTACATTATACGGACGAAAAATAGATAATATAACAAAAACATGCACCGCAACTTGGCAAGACATCATATCCTGCAATTAGATCAATTTTTAAGTATTCAAGAATAAGATGCAATAGTTTCTTCATCCTTCCATTCCATTCAGAGTCTCAACTCCCACAAAACAGTAATCTTAGGACTCTTATGTAGAAATAGAAAAATGAAAATACAACACAAAAAGTCATAAACTGAGTCCTAGTTTGGATTGGGTTAACTAAACAAGTTTTCTTCATGATATCTACATTGAAAACCAGGCCTCTTGTAATAAAGTATATTAGAAGCTATGAACTATGTATAGGTTTTTAGTTGGGGCAATCACACCAAGTTGGACCTAGGGCCCTAAAGGAAATGCACAGTATTGACATTTCCACCAAATGCAATAAGGATGGGGTAGGCCAGTGGGGATTTTGCCCATTGTACCCTTTAATAGATAGAGGAATCCAAACATAAAACAAGTTTGGAATGGGATGAGGACTCTCCATTTTAAAGATGGGCTAGATAATTGATGCAAATATTAACGTGACAGCTAGGAATATGTTTTTCAAAGATATGTAATGCCATGCTTTTGAAATTATCAAGAAATCCATTAATCTTAATTTGTTTAACCATATAAATATTCATACTACTACTTATAACAACTATCATATGAATCTTACCTGCAATTGTGAAATATCCTCTCTAAGAAAAAATTGCATGAACCAAGCAACAACTCCAAATTGTATAACTTTCTCAATTGGAGGACTTTGTTATATGAAGTAATGCAATACAAAATACCAACATGAGTTAAACTATTTCCTATATAATTCACATATATATGCTAAAAGAGAGCATCTGATCATGTCAATTGTCAATACCAATTGAAAGAAGTTTAAGAAATTGAGCAGTTATCTCCAACTGCATTTGAATATCATTAGAATAAGCACCAATAACCATAGCAGGCAACCTTAAAAGTGGAACAATTAAGCAACCAAAGCTTCATGATCACCTTTATGAAAATCTATCAAAACCTAGTGCAAAGATTTAAAATTCAGTGAAACTATTTAATGGCCATGTCCCTTAACCACTAAGACTAGCATCTATTTAAAAGTAGATTTATATAATCAGCCCCCAATTAGTGGACCAAAAGGATCATGACAACAATATGAGCTGGAAAATAATAGAAAGGAAAAGGAGCAAAGCCGGGAGAATCCAATAAAAATGATCATCACTTCGGATCTGTGGCATCATTTCCCAATTAGCTTACGAGCACGTAGGTTAGCACCTTTCATTTTGGAGTTCATTTCATCAATGTCATCTCCATGATAATCAAGAGCTTTTCTTTGCCTGCATTTGCAATGTCACAAAAGTTGAAGTCAGGAAGAGGACTCGAAACAGAACAAAAGTAAAACAAAAGCATGTTAACTATAAATAAAATTATGGTGTTATAGTATTTGAGAGAAGATTTTCAGAAATAACAGTAAAATCTCTTAGCTAAATAATTCATGAGTTATATAAAATTTGTCAGCTGAATTTTCACCCTCCCCCCCCCCCATTTTACTTTGTTAAGCTTCTAATTATAAATGCAAGACCAAATATTTTTGAAGACTTTACAGTATAATAAGCCCTCTTCCATGGTAAGAAGCTCCTCCCGCAGTTTGATCTTGGGTTCTCATCCAAGAAGCGCATTTGCTCTTCCATGGTAGAAAGTCCACTTCCACTATCTCAATTACTTCACAATCTCATTTACTTCACCAAAATTTTCTAAAATTTCAAATAATCCTTTTGCAATCACTTAATACAGCAATTAAAATCCTAAAAAAATGTAAACTAGATAAGATGAAGATTCTGCTATTAAAAAAAATGACTTTTATATTTCCACATAAATCTCACATATCACATTCAAATGAAAATATGATACCAATACTAACACAAAAAGCGCAACTGCTCCATCTAAAACTTTGGCTTCTGCACCCTCTTGATCTCCATCTAAAATTTCTATTGTTACATATATTAGATTTTGAGATACACTCATATATTGTTCCTACAATGTGATTAGGTAAATTAGAAAAAATAATATGATACATATATATAAAAAAGCAAGCCGGACATAATGCACGACGAGGAATGTAAGGACTAGATTTCTAGGACTTAGTCACTCACGATCTCAATAGAAAGAAATCGACCGAAGTAGCATGAAGGCTAGTTAAGTAGTGTTGACCAAAACTTCTATGTTGACTAGAATTTTGAGTAGTGTTGACCAAAACTTCTGTGTTGACCATAATTTTGGTGTTATAATGTTGACTAAAAATTTTGTGTTGATCAAAATTAGGAAGAAACCAAAATCTCCATGAACCACGATCTATTATTGAACAGTAATACTAAGGTCATTTGAAAAATTAGATAAATAGCCCGAGGACTCACAGATGATCAAGGTTGCCTGGGAAGAATCCAATGACTTATAAATAATTAATTTTGATTTAGAAAGAAACAGAGAAAATTAGAAGAGTTTGAGGATATTAAAAAGGGATCGAGGATGTCATCAAAAGCCCGAGGACCCACAAACATTCCGAGGACTTAGAGAAAATACCAAGGTCATTTGGGAAACGTATATAACAGAGTAGATTTAAGAGTCGGAGTGAATTGATGGTTTAGCAATTGACAATTGGGCATTTGCTGGTGCGGATCTCCAGAGTACTTTTGCAAGCATGATGCAAAGGGCCAGAGATGGTGAGTCTATCAGACAAAGGACTTTGAGTAGACAATCATTAGAATCAGTGTAAGCCCATACCCTACTCCCACCTATTCCGTTAACTTTTCTTAAAGGAAGATTGAGTGGGTAAAGAAGTACCAAGTAGGTGACTCACTTCCACTTGCTCCCACTTGCCCCATTACCTATAAATACCGATTTAGAGGTTGGAAGGGGGAAGCGTGAAATCTGTGAGAAGCACGAAGGAGAATGATGAGAGAAAGGATTCCAACCTAAGGAAACTCAGAAGCTCAAGATCAGGCAAGTGTACCCATATTCTATCCTTGGTTGTTTCTCGTCTGAAATCTAATGATATTCCTCGCTATAATTTACGTGATGCATTATATTAATTTGCTCTCTCATGTTTACAAAGGAGATTCATGATTAGTGCATGTGCTATTTTTTACATGTGAGGTTTTGTTCCTTAATTTATGCTTGAGAATTTGCATAGAAGAGTTATCTTGCATGTTTAAACTATTGTCAATAACGTCGGACTATATATTTATGATCTCACCCAGTGGCATGTTTGTAAAAGTAAGATTGCATGCTTTTAAGGACTTCGGCCATTTGACACTCAAAAATAGTTTTTGATGGCTAAGTAGCGCAAGCCTTAAATGTAGTTATTTTTTATATGTGATGGTCGAGTAGTTGCAGGTCTTAAATATAGCCGTTCTTAATCTATGATGGTCGAGTAGTTACAGGCCTTAAATATAGTCGTTTCTAATAAATGATGGTCGAGTAGCTGCAAGCCTTAAATGTAACCCTTTCTAATAAATGATAGTTGAGTAGCTGTAAGCCTTAAATGTAGTTGGATAAAGAAGTTTGGTTTTTGATTCAAATTAGTTTTGGAAACCAGTTCGAATGAAAATGACTTTGTCCATGTTTTATGATTCACTCCGTAACTGGAATTTTGTTTCAAAATTATATTTATTCATGTATTTGATTAATGGTGCCTTATTGAGCAAGCTGATCACTCATTCCTATTTTCTTATCTTAAGACAACCAAGGGTTTATGTCGGACGAAACAGAGTAGAGTTGGACAAGTTAGCTAGGCAGGGAGACTGACTTGGTTCACTCTAGCAGTACTTGATCAACCATGAAATATCCTTGGTCTTTTTGGGAATTTTATAACACAATACTGCTGTATGAATTAATAAAAAATTTTATGCTTTTGCTGAAATGTATGGGTTAATGATTTTGGTTCCTAGTGGCTTCTCATGTGTATTTGGTTTTGCCTCCCAACTGACCAACCTAGTCTCTCGGACAGTCACCTTGTGACCATCCTAGAGTAGGCCAGCTTAATGGCTGGCCAGCTTCAATCCTGTGTATGCAATTAGAATTTCTTTAAATTTGCGCAATGATTAGAGTTTTGTGCCAGAATAGTTATCCAGCTGAGTGATAATTGACGGAGTTGTGATGGTCTGTTTCGTCACAATTGGTATAAGAGGAAACGATTTCTTAGGTATGATCTAAACTTATGTGGAAGCTTAGGAAAGGTTAAAATTGATCGATGAATAAGTGAAAGCATAGGACAATTAAGTTAGATCTACTAAGATTTAGCTATCCTAGTCCAGTTAATTAGGCTAGCACTAAGAAAGGACAAAGACGTTGCATTTAGAAAGTATTGTATCCTAGTAAGCTGAATTAAAATCTGACCAAGTTACTCTTGTTCCAGAAATTAAAGTAAGAATGGCAAGTAGGAGAAGACGGGCTACTCGTAACTTTTAGGATCGAGAAGCGGAGTACTTGAATATATTTGGAAGGATGGCCAACGTTATGGAAGCTATGGGACAACGTAGCTTAGCTCTAACTCCTGCTGACCAAGGGAAATTAGCATATGACTGATTCACCAATGAGTGAGTGCCAAAATTCTCAGGAGAGCCAGATCCGATCAAGGCGGACATCTGGATCCAACGACTTAAGAAAGTGTTTGTGGTCATCAAATGTCCAGACAAAGAAAAGGTTTTATTTGCCATTCACAAACAAGAGGGAGAAGCCTATCACTAGTGAGAAATGTAGAAAACAGTCTTCAAGATACCAGAGAATGAGATTACCTGGGCCATATTTGAAGTGGCCTTTCTGAAGAAATACTCTCCTGCAAGTCTTCGAGGGCAGAAAGAAGAGGAGTTTTTGTGGATAAGGTAGACAATCATACGGTGGTGAAATATGACGCTAAATTGATGGAGTTATCCCGTTATACTGCATATATGGTGGAAGAAGAAGATAGGAAGGCGAGGAGGTTTTTCTAAGGCTTGAGGGATGGCATTAGGAAGCACTTGTCTACATTAAAACTACTAATGTATGGGAAAGTTTTGGATAGAGCCATTATCTATGAAAAGAAACTGGCGAAGGAAGAGTTTTTCTAGAAGAGATCCAACCGGGGTAACTTAGGAGCTAGCCCCAGTGTGGGGTCTAGGAGACCCTAATGAAGGCAAAGTAGTTGGAGGCCAGGAAGGAGTTCGTCCAGTCAACTCTAGCCTCAAGGACGTCTTCCAACCCGTGCTCTCATTGCTACAAGCTACATGAGAGTAAGTCTTGTTTCAAGAAATTGGGAGTTTGTTGCAATTATGGACAGGTAGGGTATATGATAAGGAATTGACCTCAATGGAAGTGGGCCTCAGAGTCCAAACCAACCATTTCGGGCAAAGAGTTTGTAGTCTCTGCAAAGGAGGCCGAGGTCCCAACTACGTAGTGGAAGGTAATCTCCTTATTTGTGGTGTTCCCTATCGTGTGTTTTTTGACTCAGGATCTACCCATTCATTTGTTTCGCCTAAATTTACGCAACACCTTACTTCTTCCCCTAAAAATCTTAATTATTCTTTAATTGTCTCTACACCTACGAGGTCATCGATGATTCTACATGTTATATACCCTTGGTGTGCTATAGAGATTAATGGATCTTTGTTGCCAGCTGATTTGATTATGTTGCAGATGTCTAATTTTGATATAATCTTAGGTATGGATTGGTCGGCAAGATATCATGCCAATATTAATTGTTTTAGGAAGAGGATAGACTTTGATATTTCAGGAAGTAAGCCTTTTATATCCAAAGAGTTCTTCGAAAGGAGACATATTGCTTTATTTCGGCAATTCATGCCCGACAACGGATAAGGAATAAATGCCAGGCCTATCTAGCTTATGCTAGTGTAGCCAAGGATCATGAAATATCAGTGAAGGAGATCCCTGTTGTGGGAGAGTTTGAAGATTTATTCCCTGATGAGTTGTTTGGGTTACCTTCACACTGAGAAATAGAGTTTGAAATTAATCTGGTGCCAGGATCGACACTGATATCTAAGCCGCCCTACAAGATGGCACCGACTAAATTGAAGGAGTTGAATTAGCAATTGCAAGAATTGCTGGATAAGCGATTCATCAGACCAAGTGTATCCCTATGGGGTACGCCGGTCTTGTTTGTGAAAAAGAAAGATGAAACTTTGAGGTTGTGTGTGGATTATTGGGAACTTAATAAGATCACCATTAAAAATAAATATCATTTATCTAGGATTGATGACATTTTTTACTAGCTGTAGGGAGCCTATGTATTTTCAAAAATTGATATTCAATCCGGATATCATCAGCTTCCGATTAAGTAGGAGGATGTGGCAAAAATGCATTCTGGATGAGGTATGGCCACTATGAGTTTATAGTAATGCTGTTCGAGTTAACAAACACTCCTACTGCTTTTATGGATTTAATGAGCCGAGTCTTTCAATCTTTTTTGGATAAATTTGTTGTAATCTTGGTCGATGATATCCTTATCTACTCTAAGAGTAATAAAGAGCACGAGATACATTTAAGCACTGTGCTCAAAACCCTTGGAGAGCATAAGTTATTTACAAAGCTGAATAAATGTGAATTTCGGTTGAAAGAAGGATTCTTAGGCCATATTATTTCTAAGGGTAGTATTTCGGTCGATCCTAAGAAAATTGAGGCCACTGTGAATTGGATTCGTCCAACTTCAGTGTTCGGAGTTTCTTGGGCATTGTCAGATATTATCGTAGATTTGTGGAGAATTTTTCTTAGATTGCTACGCCACTCACCCAGTTAATGAAAAAGGAGGCTAAGTTTGAATAGATTGAGGAATGTGAGCAAAGTTTTCATGCACTAAAGGACCGACTAACCACTGCACCAATTTTGATTATTTCGAACGGATCAGGTGAATTGATAGTTTATTATGATGCCTCTTAATCCGGACAGAGTTGCATCCTATTACAACACGAGAAGGTGATTGTTTATGGATCCCGGCAATTGAAGGTTCATAAGAAGAACTATCCAACACATGATTTAGAACTAGCTACCATCGTGTTTGCATTAAAAATCTGGAGACATTATTTGTATGACGATAAATTTATTATATTTTCTGATCATAAGAATTTCACGTATTTATTTTTGCAAAAGGAGTTAAACATGAGACAGAGGAGGTGGATTGAATTTCCAAAGGATTATGACTATGAGATCCTTTACCAGCCAAGAAAAGCTTTATGGTAAGGCTGCAAATTAAGAAAATAAAAATGTTGGATTGTGTTAAGCATTGTAATATTCAACGGTACGTTAAAGGTAATCGAATGCTACTGTCTTATCTTCAAGTGCAGCCAGAGGTGTTTCAGATAATCAAACAAGGGCAAGTGAATGACCCTTTCTCAATGGAGGTTGCAGAAGATTTAAAGAAAGACTCCAGAGTAAATTTTACTATTCGGGTTGATGGAGTCCTGAGGTTTAAGGATCGGTTGTGTGTACCTGAAATAAGGACCTTAAGAAGGAGATTATGAAAGAATCCCACCGAACCAGGCATACACTTCACCATTGAATAAATAAAATAAACCAGGACTTAAGTAAATTATTTTGGTAGAGAAATATAAAAAGGAAAATTGTAGCTTTTGTGAGTAAATTTCTTGTCTACCAGCAATTGAAGGTTGAGAGAAGGACACTAGCCGGATTGTTGCAATCGATGCCCATTCCAAGTTGAAAGTAGGAGGACATCGTGATGGACTTTGTATCTGGTTTACCCCAAACTCCAAAGAACCACAATGCCATATGGGTTATTATTGACAAGCTGACCAAATCGGCCCATTTCTTAGCAATTCGGACAACCAACTCTCAGGATCAATTGGGCCAACATTATGTTAATGAGATTGTTAGGCTCCCCAGTGTGCCAACTTATATTGTATCTGACCGAGATTCAAGATTTGTCTCAAAGTTTTAGGAAAGCTTACATAAAAAATTAGAGATTGGACTAAAATATAGCATAGCTTATCATTCCCAAACTAATTGTCAATCGGAGCACACCATTCAAATCCTGGAGGACATGTTAAGAGCCTCAGTGATGGAGATGATGGGTAGCTGGGATTATCATTTGACTCTGGCAAACGTTGCTTATAATAACAGTTACCATGCAAGTATTGGTATAGCATCATTTGAAACTCTGTATGGAAGGAAATACCGATCGCCTATTCACTGAGAAGAAATGGAATATAGGCAATTGCTTGGTCCAGAAATTATCAAGGAGATGATAGAGAAAATCATATTGATACATGATAAATTAAAAGTAGCTCAAAATAGGCAGAACAGTTAGGTGGACAAAAGAAGATCAATGCTGAAGTTTAAAATTTGTGATTTTCTATTTCTGAAGGTGTCACCATCCAAAGGGACAACTCGATTTGGGGTTAAAGGAAAATGAAAATCAATGTTTATAGAACCTTTTGAAATTTTGGAGAAAGTTGGCGTAGTAGCATACTTGTTGGCCTTGTCTCCAAATTTGGCTGAGGTTCATGCCATATTTTATGTGTCCATGCTTCAAAAATATATCCATGATCCAGCACATGTGATTAATTTTGAGCCACTAGCTATTGGAGAAAATCTATCTTACGATGATGAACCAGTGTAAATTTAGAACGACGGAATCAAATATTGCATACAAAGACCATCCCTCTAGTAAAAGTCCTATGGAGAAACCACTCTGCTGAGGAAGTCACATGTGAGCGGGAAGTAGAAATCTAGAGAAAGTCCCACAACTATTTCCATCAGGTATGTGCATATATAAGTATTTTTAAATTTTGAGAACAAAATTTCATAAGTAGGGAAGAATTGTAAGGACCGAATTTTCAGGGCATAGTCACTCACAACCTCAATAGAAAGAAATCGACCAAGGTAGCATGATGGCCAGTTAAGTAGTATTGACCAAAAATTCTATGTTGACTGAAATTTTGATATTATAATGTTGATTGAAATTTCTGTGTTGACTAAAATTTTGGTGTCATAGTGTTGACCAAAAATTCTATGTTGACCGAAATTTTGATGTTATAATGTTGACCAAAAATTCTGTGTTGACCAGAGTTTTGGTGTCATAGTGTTGACCAAAATTTTTGTGTTATGATATTGATCAAAAATTCTAAATTGACCGAAATTTTGGTGTTATAATATATTGATAGAAAATTTTGTGTTGACCAAAATTAGGAAGATACCAAAATCGCCATGAACCATGATCTATTATTGAACAGTAATACCGAGGTTGTTTGAAAAATTACATAAATAGCCCGAGGACTCACAGATGATAAAGGTTGTTTGGGAAGAATCTAATGACTTAGAAATAATTAAATGGGATTTAGAAAGACAGAGAAAATTAGACAGTCCGAGTATATTAAAAAGGGATCGAGGACGTCATCAAAAGCTCGAGGACCCACAATTGCTAGTTTGCATGAATTTTACCAGTATGGGCCATTTACCAAAATCGGTGAAATTACCGGTTTGTATCTTGTGGAAAGCTTTTGAAGAGAAATTTCTGGTTGCCAAAATAATCGGTCAACACCCTCTTGACCGACTAATTGCAGGGTATGGGGAAAAATGATCCGGTCAATGGAAAGTTGCCTGACAATGCGAGGCTAAGTCTGCAGAAATAATATGAAGAATGGGTTCACACTGGAGGCCCTTTCCGGATACTCAAATTCTTTGGAATTATCTGGAATTCTCTGGAAAAGGAAAATGAATAAAATATTGGTAGTAGGTGGCCTACCCACCTACTCTCCCAACCCCAATTGCCTATAAATACTGGATGCTGGGGGGGTTACTGAGCAAGTTGGAGAGGCGGGGAGACAAAGACGATGGAGAAAAAGGGGAAGAACTTAAGGGGAGATTGAGTAAGAAAATATGGTGAAAAGGGCCAAGGCAAGTGTACCTTACACTTTATTCTTCAATATTAATATTTTTAGTTATTTTCTTTTTGTTCTAAAACCTTTAATTTATTTGTATATTATACTGTACGAATAATTAGAATATTTAAACAAGAGTATTCTATTTTATTGGTTCAATTTTCATGTATGTCTCATGTTTTGTGTTTAACTAGTTCTGAATATTTTTCTATAAGCCCAAGCATATGTGAAAAATAATGAGTTATGGCAAGAAAATATAGAGTTATGGAAAGAAAATATGACATTACGAAGCATGTATGTATAATCAATATTTGTGTCTATAATTATGTTAAAAGTTATGCTATTAAAACTTACGAAGAATATCAAGGACTATTTGAAATGATTAATTACGATGAAAAAGGCAAGAGTTGAGATTTTCTATGTCAAGTTAAAAACTGGACCAACGATAGTTTAGCAAGTAATATTCTCTTGCATGCCATAAGATATTGCAGTGATAATTGGAGATAAATCCGTCCATGGAGTGATACCTGGTCCGCTCTTCCTCGGGGTGTTACTATAGAGGACAAGAACCAAGAATTTAAGATCATCTTGGTGCTCGGGAGTAAATAAGGAGGAATTACAAAACTATATATGATCAAGAAAGAATGAACTAAGAACCAAGAACCAAGGCCTTTGATTGTGTAGATAAATACAATCAATTCTCAATTATTTGTTCCCTCAACTGGTAAGGCCAACCAGCTCTAATCCCTTAAGATAATATAAGAATGACAAATTAATTAAAAAGATGAATCAAGGTTTTGGATATATTTTCAGCATATATGTTTTTAAGTAGGATCACATGGAAACTTAAGCAAAATGGTTTGATTTCATGATTTAAGTGACTGTTTTCCAATCCTTGCTTGCATTATTTATATGCATGATTCTATATGCCCATTATAACCTTCCATTTTTAAAGTACCTTATTGAGCGTAATGCTCACCCTTTTACTACTTTATCCCCTCCAGATAACCCTGATGAGTTGCTGCCAAATGAGAAAGAATGAAGCTAGGGTTTGATTGGGAAGAATAGCTGGATTTTGAAGACTTGTTATTTTAGATAAATTAATATAGGTAAACTGTTTATGATTTTGAATGTATCCTGTAAATTGTGACTTAATCTATATATACTATTGTGGTTGTAGTTGTACTTCTGCAGGAATGTTGTTGGGTTTATACAGGTTTCCTAGATAGCATCCCTCTCGTGATCCTATGAATAAGATGTGGTTGTGTTTTGAGGCTTATGAATGTAAATGTTTTGTATAAGTTATTACACAGGTTATATATATGGTTTTTATCTATTTACAGGGAAAACTCTGTCAATTTTCTTTAAATACTAATTGTAACGGCCCAGATTTCTAAAATATAGAAAATCTCAATCATCGAGTCAATGTGATAAAAGAGTCAAGGGAAATTGAAGGTTGTCCGATCAACGCATGTTGGCCAAAAAATGTAATAAGAAATGCAATCCGGTCAACGAATGTCGACCGAAAAGTCGAGGAGAAGGCAAAATCTGGTCAACGCATGTTGACCGGAAAGTATGAAGGAAAGCGTAATCTGGTCAACACATGTTGACCGAAAAGCATGAGGAGGCCGAAGTGGCCTTAAAGCCGGAGTGCATTGTATGAAATGAGGCCGAAGTGGCCTTGAAGGCCGAAGTGACTTTGTGTGTTGGTGAGGCTGGAGTGGAATTGCGGGAGCAGGGAGAAGAAATCCGAAGTTGATGAAGAAACGGAAGCCGAAGTTGATGATTGATTGATGGCCAAGGCGTGATGGACGGAGTGGTTAGTGAAAGAATAATGACCGGAGTGAGGATAAAAGCGTGGAGGGGAGAAGGAAAACCCAAAAAATGTGAAGGGAAGTCAATGAAGAATTGACAGCCCGATTGATTGACGTGATGACTAATGATGAACACCATGCCTGAGTGGGTGACCAACTCCCAACCACCCCACTGACCTTCCAGAAAGGCAAGGGGAACAAGCAAAGAAGTACAAGCTGTTGACCTGCCCTACCTTCTACCACCAACCCCAACGTCTATAACTAATAACCTCAGAAATTATGATAGAAAGCGGGGGCAAACGATCGGGTAAATGCGCTAAGAACTTCAAGCCAGAACAAAGTAAGGGGCTCATAGATCCAATTTAGGCAAGCGTACTCTTTGTTTTTTTAAGTTCACGATTTGATGCAAGAGTACTCATAGTTTTAATTTTAGATTTTAACGCAAGTTTATCATGTTTATTGATGTTCAGTTGTTTCATAACATTCGTACGCATGAAGTTTGATTATTGCATGGTTGTAGATGATGACTAGTAATTTGTTTATTAAAAAGTACCGGTTATTCCATGATGTTTGGAAGTTTTACTTAAATGCATGAAATCTGGCCATGTTATAAGTTATTCGAGTATTGCACGTATAAAAAGAACTCTGTCCTCTTGTTGAAAAAGAACTTCGTCATCTTATTAAAAAAGACCTCCGTCCTCTTGTTGAAGAAGAATTTCGTCCTCTTGTTGAAGAACTCCATCCTCTTGTTGAAAAAGCACTCCGTTCTTTTGTTGAGAAAGAGCTCCGTCCTTTTCTTGAAAAAGAGCTTTGTCCTTTTGTTGAAAAAGAGTTTCATCCCTTTTGATGAAAAGAACTCCGAATTTTGATGAAAAGAACTCCGGCTTTTGAACTCCGATTTCTGTTGATAAAAAGAACTCCGGATTTGGATGAAAAAGAACTTCAATTTTTGAACTCCGAATTTTGATGAAAAGAACTCCGACTTTTGAACTCTGATTTTTATTGATAAAAAGAACTACGGATTTGGATGAAAAAGAACTTTGTCTTTCGAAATCTTGATTTTGATGAAAAAACCTCTAGCTTTTGAACTCTGATTTTTGTTGATAAAAAAAACTCTGGATTTTGATAAAAAGAACTCCACCAATTTGCTGGAAAAGAACTCCGACTTTTGAACTCCGATTTTACACAAAAAGAGCTCCAACATTGTTATGGTTAAAATCAAGTTCGGCCTTCCCTTTGTAAGAAAATGACACCGGCCACCAATGCATAATGAAAATGAGATCAACCTCCCGTGAGCATGAAGATTGAAATCGGCCTTAGGAAGCATATTTGAATTCGGCAATGTGTGCCATGAATGTGAATCGGCCCTAAAAGTGTGATTATGAAACTGGCATTTGTATGTATTTTGAAACAGGCATTTGTCTGTATTTTAAAACCGGCATTTGCACTGTGATTTGCAGAGCTAAATGATTTGATGGTTGAAAGCTGCAGACCTTAAATGCTGCCATTTGATTTTGTTCATGACTACGGACCTTAAATATAGCGTTATTTGATTCAGAGGGACAAGAGCTGCAGACCTTTAATGCCGCCGTTTGATTTGGGTCATGACTACGGACCTTAAATGTAGCATTATGTGATTCGGATGGTCGAGAGCTGCAGACCTTAAATGCTGCCGTTTGATTTGGGTCATGACTACGGACCTTAAATGTAGCGTTATGGTCGAGTAGC
>JAOVVI020005426.1:0-16511 GCA_028571085.2 Nepenthes alata
GACTTCATAATGAAAACAAAAATACATAGCATCCCAGAAAATTTTCAATCATTTCTCTTCTGAATATCAGTTCAAATTTTCACCAAATACAATTAATCTGATACATCTTATTAATCCAAAATAATAAATATATCCAAAGTAAATTAAATGGAAGATCCGGATATTACAATAATTGTTCCAGGTGTATCAAATGGACTAAAATTTGCAGTGTTTGAACTGTGTATATTGATAGGTCTGTTTAGGAGATGTGAGTAGTTCTTCGGGAGGCTCTATGATCATAGAATGTTTAATTAGATCAATGGATGTTGATAGGACTTCATAATGAAAACAAAAATACATAGCATCCCAGAAAATTTTCAATCATTTCTCTTCTGAATATCAGTTCAAATGATAGAAAATTGGAGTTCACTAGTAGATGTTACTTGTAAAGCCGAACTGCTGAGTCTTATTTAAGCCTAACCAAAGCCCATGAATCGTTCTGTTTTTCTCCCCCTACAAATTTTTTTCTCCTTCTCAATTTCTGCTCCATTTATGAAGTGAATAATTCACTCCCTAATGTAACTGTAGTAGCAGTATTTTCATCTGCTCCTGTTGTTACAGCCATCTCGTTTTCAAGAATCCGGTCAAGCTCTGTCACCACTATTTCCATCTTTGGCCTCTTTCTTGGGAAACTCAAGCATTGCAGCATCAGTCTGAGAATATCATGCATGCCATCTGCCGTGAAGCTTCCAACTAGGGAACGATCCACAAAATTGTTTCTGTTCAAATGCGTTTCGACCTTCAGGAATTGGAAAGAACAATTTGTTAGACAAGTTTTGTGCAAGCCAAGGAACTGGACTCAAATCAGAGGGTCAATCTATAGTTTAACCTTAGATAGGGTGTAATACTTTTTTTTTCCATAGTGTAATGGCGGTAAATCTGCCATCGGCTTTTCATTTCAGTCTTTTTAATGGTTAATGCTGAGGTAAGCTTAGAATCACTTTATAGTACTATCAGGAGACTGGTACAAAGCAAATGTTGCATCTAATGCAGATAGGCACCATTCTTTTGGAAGAGTGTATAATTTTGTGAAGGTCACGATGATAACAAGAAATGGAGGTATGGTCAATATTCGTTATTAGTTTCATTGAAGCAAGATCAGGAAGATAGAAATCTCTTGTTCCTATGTTGCGCTCGGGAAGGGTGGGAATGCATTTTTATTTTCTTTTGCTGCCCCTCTGTTATATCTCCATATTTTTTCTGTTTTTTATTGTTAATTCTTCGGTCATATTACTGTTCTCCAAGAGATGCCATCAGTTTTTGGCAATTATCTGCTTCTGATTGTTGTTGGCATCAATAGAAATTCGAAAAAACTGTATCAAAATAAAAGAATGATTTAGCTGTTATAATATTGTAACGGTATCACTTTTTCAGTTTGTTAATCCAGGATTGAGATATTGATGTTTAATATTCAAGATTTTGCTAGTGAACGATATATCAATGTGGCTTTGGACGATTATATCATGAACATCAGAGATTCGTTCGCTGGAGAAGCTTTACTTACCCATTGAGAAATAGTTTCACCCGACTGTAGCAAGATGATGTGTGAAGCCTCCTGTCCACTTATGAGCTCCAAAAGGAATACACCAAAACTATATACATCACTTGGTGCAGAGAAGATACCTGATACTTCTACCCTAAGCAGTGTATTGAGTTAGACAGGTAAGTCATATGATTTCGGAATAGAATAAAATGAATCTGGTTTATGATGGATACTCTGGATCTCGAAATATTTTGGCATTGCCCCTTCTAGGACCTGGGTCCCCTATTCTTTCAAGTAATTTTGAAACCCCTGCATCTGCGACTTTGGCAATGAAATTCTCATCAACCAAGACATTAGTTGTTTTGAAGTTCCCGTGAACTAGGGGACGCCTTAGGCAGTGCAAGTGGCACAATCCTGCTTTGTGTGGAAGAAAATGATAAAGGAAAACTTGAATTAGTTGCAGGTTCATATTTCCACCAAATGTTTAGAGCACGTGTATCAAGGAGACAGAAAATATTATTAAGCTCATGGGAACCTCCCATTAGAACCTATTAGGTTTCACCTTTAGCTGCTCCAAGAGCTATTGATAGCCTTTGCCTGAACTCGAGTTTTGTTTTCGGATCTTGTCCAGTATCTGTAAAAAATGAGTTGACATTATTTATTTATATAAAATGTATACAATGTTCAGAATAATTGCAAGCATGCACTCATTACCATATAAATGATTACAAATGCTTCCATTTGCTAGATACTCAAAGACTAACATTTGAGCTCCATTTTCGTTGCAGTAACCTAGAAGAGTCACGAGGTTGCGGTGTCGTATATTTGATAGGCAAGCCACCTAAGAATCCATAGAACATTGTTTCCTTAACAAATAATATGTAGAATTAGATGCTTTTGCTTGACGCCATTCTTGATATCTTTTACTAGATAACAAAATAATATGTAGAATAAATATTAATGATTATGGTGTAGCATTTTTTTGGTCAAGGTCTTGCTCAAACCCTTTTACTAAATGCTAGCAAGATCTTGTTCAAGACCAATGCTGCCAATCAGAAGGCATGGATTGCTTAAAGCTTAAAATGATAGCCCTTCTACTTCGAATTTAATCATACCTCTTCTTCAAGTTCTTGTCTGGGGGCCACATTACGTCTTTTAATTGCCACAATAGTTCCATCATGGAGCAAACCTTTATAAACCAAACCAAAACTGCCTTCTCCAATTATGTTTGTTGCGTGAAAGTCTCTGGTGGCTTGCTTCAAATCATCCATCGTGAATCGTCTCGGTCTCTGTGGTCCATAGGAATTCAGCACTGCAGCGGGAAGTTGCCCTGTTTACAAGGATGGCATTTGGAACTAAAGATATATAATGTGAAAAGTTTTTTAACCTTTATTAAGGATGTTATTAAGATCTTACCTTGTGCATATGGTTCTGGAGAATCCGTTTCAGAGTTCTTATTCAACTTGCTTTTTCTGTGCAGCATGCAGAACCACAGGATTCCTGCAACTGTTGCAATCAGTGCCACTGTCCCTGTGACACCTCCTACTATGGCTAATGTCAACATCTGGTGAATTCTCAAGGTTTTGAAGAAAACTGGACATTGAACCTGTGGCTGTGATTTTGAATAACAAAAAAATCAGTGTGATTAGTGGTATACATGCAACTTTGTCAGTCCTAATTAAGAATACAACTAATGCAGAATCAAGGCAATTATGGGAAAAAAAATGCCATTTCCATACCGGGATAGGGAAACAAAAATATGGAGGAGTTGCATCCAGATCCTCCAATATTCTGTGGTGCTTCAATTTTTAGTTTCCCATGATAATGTTTAGTCTGCTGACAAATGCTGATGAATACTTAGCTGGCACCTCCAATATCTAACACACACTGTCTTTGAAGATAAATCCTTCTAAAATTAAAAAAAAAGAAAAGCGGTTTTGATCCTAGGACATCTCAATAACTTTTCGGTCTACCCCACCAAGAAGCTATCAAACCTAAGAATACCCATAGCTGTACATTTTGCTCATGCCTGCAAAATTAAATCTTCCTCAAAACAGCTTTATGGCTTAAAGGAGGGTGATTCTGAGATGGTACTAAATGCATCAGAAATTATTGCACCCTCTTACTGCTGATAAGTTGTCATATTTGTCTATATTTCAGCATTACTCACTTGTATATCTTGCACTAATTTTCTGCTCATATGGATTCCAGAAAGAAAAAGAACAGCAATTGACCCAGAACTTAGATTCTCCTTCATTGAAAATAGTGGTCCAATGCATGAGATTTCCGTCATTTAAAAGGTTAGATGTAAATAGTCTTACTACTGTAATACAAAGATGTCATTTAAAAGGTAAGATGTAAACAGTCTTACTACTGTAATACAAAGATGTAATTTCTGTAATTTGATCATGTAACTCTTAAATTTCAATTGAGCAACCTTATCATTACACCAAGGTTCACGTTCTAGATGCTCTTTCAATGACTCTAAAACCCGCAGTCAATTTAGAAACATTTGTACGAATATATCGTTGCCAATTTTCCTTGAGCATATGCAAAACTGCTGTGATATCTCTGTCATGTGGAATCTTTTTGTCTCCCTTAATATCAATGCCCAAGTGGGGTATTTCTACCTACTGTAATTATGTGAGAATTTTATTTTGTATTTGTCTTACTGGGAGTAGAACTTCATAATGAAGGACATCATAATTGAAAGGGATCAGAAGAAAATGGTTGCTATCAGTCCACCAATTCAAGTCTTTCTTGTCCCAATTTACTCTGTATCTACATCTTTGCCTCTTTTATGCCAACTGATCTGGAAAGGAGGGTAGGGAGTTCTCTCTGTGTATCGAGATTGGACTCTTCTTCAAATGGGGTCATGACAACTGGACGAATAGATAACTGCATTAGAAAATCCAACGGTCATTGCCTCCTCCGTTGGCTGTTTGTCCTTGGTTTCTTGCATGAGTGAGTGAGGATTGGCTATAGTTATCTATATTAGAGATCACGGGTTTAAACCACGAAAACGAGAACGTTGTAACAGACTACGAGCTTCACTTGACAGACCCTGCCTTGTTTTGTTGCTCCTGTATGGATCTCCATTATGGAATTTGAGCTGTAACTGTGTTTTTTTTTTCTCAATTGTATTTCTTATCCTGCTTATTATCTGCCTGAACTTGGTTTGTACTGTCCCTGTTGCTGTAAAGCAGAGCAAATTGGGTTTTGTTGGGAGTGGCTCTTGTTAATGCTTTACAGGTTTAAAGCTGGATATAAGAGGCCCATCTCTCGCTCTCTCTCTCTCTCTCTCACGGTACCTGTCATATTCATTTTATAAATAGAGCTGTCTCAAGGGTCAAAATTTATGATGAAAAATAAAGGGTCGAGCTTTGTTTTTATATTTTAATAAGCTATTTTAATTTTTATATTTTATTTTTTTTACTCAATCTTAAAAATTGAGGTGCCAATTAAGTTTCATTTGTAAGAGTATTATAACAGCTACAAGCAAGACAGAGAGGGAGTGTGTTCTTGGAAGGTGTGCATGGGCCATGCAGGATGTATTTTTTGGATGTATTGTTTCGAGACCTGCAAGTGGGTCACCGATGATAATTATTTTTGATAATATAACAATTTATTTATTTATATAATAAGTTTATTCATAAAAATATGAGGTATTATATTATTAATTATTTTTTAATAATCATATTTGAGTATTTTTTTAGATATATATGTGTTGGGTCCCATGTCCTGGCCCGTGAAAAAATTACCTAGCCCATGAAGGACTCAGTGGCCCATGGAAGGTCCAAAAGCCCACGTAAGATGGTCAACCCAACCCAGTGGTAGAGAGACGGGTGCAGAGCCCATGCTGGCAGAAGGGAACGGGACTCTGCAACGCATTTAATGCGATTGCCGGAAAATCGGTGAGAGGGTAGAAAGGCTAGCCAATAGATGAGTGGCTGGTGCAGCGCCAACGGCTCCCGCGGCCATCTGCAGGCAACCAATCAATCCCCGCTCAGGGGGAAATCGGGCGTGGCCGGCAGCACTCAGAAGCGTGTCAGCCACTGCAAAAGGACAACCGACATGACCGGCGGTCCACAACAGTGACCAGCGGCGCAATAGCCCTGGCAATGGGCATTCTTGCACCCAGAGTCCAACGGGGAGAGACCTATAAGGGCCCTCACCCCTGCAGAGAAGAGGGGAGGCTGGAGGGGAAAAAATTCTGATTCCAATGACGAATCAAACTAAGTAGCTTCCTTCTTCTCAACTCGATCACAAGGAAGTAACGAGGGGGAACTGAGGACTACCTCTCTTCCGCGAGCAATAGCTAGCTCGATTCCCCTTCCCAACATCTTCTCAGATTACGGGAAAGTTAGCCACCCGCAGTGGTGCACCAGGGGAGCCAGGCCTCCCACTACCTGCTCATTGCATTCTCCAAATCATACACGAACATTTCTTGCGCTTTTACAGCATCCAACCGCGCACTGCTCATAGCATGCACCATTTTCGTTCATTGTGGGAATTTGCTGATTTGAACGTCGGAGTAGCCTCGACGGGAGAAATCCTGCCGGACCCCTGACCTCTTGCTTGTTTGTTTGTGTTGTTCATGTCCAGATTCATAGAGACGGAGACCGGACCCTTCTCCGGAGGCAACTACGTGTCTAGGAATCCAAAGGCTCTTTAATCCGTACGACAACCGCAGACCCGGGACGCAACGATATGTATTTTTAATTTTTAAGTATCGTTTATAGGTCTGATGAATGCTCAACCTTGATATAGTTTTGATGAAATATATAGCAACGTATTAAATGAGTCTTCGTAATAGTTCCTAGTATTTAAGTGTTTAGATGCTGACAGAGTCACAATTCAGAGTTATTTTAAATTCTTTTTGTTTGGTTAGAATTATGATAGAAATTGATAGCTTTCAGTAAATAATTATATGGGTTGTGTTTATTCTTGAACTTAAAATAATTGTGACTTTCAAGTCGCCGTTGCCGCCACTCCGGCTACCACCGCCAACAATCCTTTATGTCAATTTTTCCCATCGTTGTTGGCAATTCTCCGGCGGTGCCCGTAGCCTCTTTTATCCGTTATCACTCTTAAATGTTGCAGTAAAAAGTTAAAATTTTTTTCGTTTTATATATTTCTATTTATAGATTTGAAATTCACATTTATGATTGAAAGGTCTGAATATTGCCTTAAATTGGAAATTTTAAAAGTATTTATTTTTTTTTTAAATTATTAAATTTTGAATCTGTTGGGTCCCAGTACGAAGGCCCATAAGATACGGCCCGTGAGATGCGGCCCAAGCAAGAAGCCCAAGGACCGAGAGTCAAGAAGTCCCGCAAAGCCTCAAAGCTGACCGAGTGACCAGGGAAACGGCGCCCGGACTTTTCTTCAGAGAGGCCCCCAGGAGCCACTCCGCCAGGAACGTCATAGCCGGACGAGGATCGCCCGTTCGTGGCCGGGAACGCCAGCTGGCCTATTTTGCCAGTTTTCCAAAAAGCTTGCAACTACTGCCAGTCGCTGTCACAATAGGACACGCCTAATCAAATCCAGGCAGCTTTTCAGAGCCCATACGCCTGACACGCTCAGATACTGCAACGATGCCTGCCGCATGCCCCTCCCCCACGACAGCAGCATCAAAGGCGACAGTGGACCAGCTCCTCAACCGCCGGATGGATGCCACGTGTCCGCTCCCCAGAGGTCCGGCTTCCACTATAAATACTCAGCAAAGCTCCTTCAGACGGGAGAGCATCGGCAACCTTCAGACAGGAGAGAGTTTCCGCAACCTTCAGCAACACCCCTCTCTTCACGACCCGGACACTCCTCATCTCAAACACTTGTTCCCCAAAGAAAAGTGTAGAAGCTCCCGGCGAGCATAGTTTTCTTATGAGAGAAACTCAAAACATGAGATAGAGAATTGTATAACCCTCATAACTGTACTCTGTAAAATCTCCAACGCATATAGTGACGCATATAGTGAAACTTTTCTCAGGCCCTGAGCCTTGTGGTTTTTTCCTCCCCATTCAAGGGGAGGTTTTCCACGTAAAACATCCGGTCTCAATCCTCACCTCGTGTCCGACATACCAAACACTTGTGTTGCCTGGTAACCACGGATCCGACTGAACGCACCTCTCATCAACGAGCCTAGTCCACGATGAACCGCGAAACCGGAACGCAACAGAATCCAACTTGGATCTTTTTTGGCACAGGAAATAATCTTTCTTATTGATTATCTGAATTGTTTTCAAAAGTTTAATTGCCCCTTTTATTTAGCTAGGGCATTAAGGTAGTTCATTCAAGTAGCAATAATCCTGTTAGGAGCTTTCTTTCAATAAGAAGGCATGACATAGTATTTTCGATAGTTGTAAGGAATTATAAATTTTGTCGTATGATATTTATTTTTAATTAAAATACTTATTTGTACTTTGTATCTTAATTTAATCTCATTTATGTTATCATTTTATCATACTCAATAAAATATTTTAAGATCCAATTTTATGTAATTCTCATTTTGACATCATGCGCTGATAACTTTAGGAAAAAATCTTAGACATGTTTAGCTAAAAAGTATGGTTTGGAAACAAGGGAGAAAAATTATAATGGCAAAGGGCTAACGATTCCGACCTCCCATTAATGGCCAATGCCGCCGCAGCCTCTTCATCTCTTCCCTCTCTTTAGAGCCCACCCACTCTTTTGCAAGGAGGAGAAGAAAAACGATGCGCCTTTGGATATTGTATTGTAATACGGATTAAGAAGTTACTTGTACGGATTAGTAATGCATCTCTATCACAAACTTTGACACTAAATCTTTCTCCACGAGACATTACAAATACTTCCCACCTTCATAGAGATGAGGACTTTCTATTTTTTTAGAGATAACCTTTTTTCGAAAGTGGCTCTTTGAACATAAAGAAGGGGATAACCAAGCTCTCTAACACGACCTTTTTCTCTTCACTTCAATCAAATGTCCTTCTTGTCTTTATTCCTCTGATGAGCAATTCACCAAGTGTATCCTAATAAACAACTCGAATCGAGTGCATCCTTAGTGAACCACTCGAATTAAATACATCCCTAGTGAGTCACTACAGTCGAGTGCCTTCCTTCATCTCTTTAAGCCGCTCATTGTCGAGCACTTTCTAGTGAGTCATTCATTGAGTGCCATACATCATAGCCTTGTCCTCCATCCCTATAAGCCACTCCTCACCGAGCGCATTTATACGCCCAATCTTCCTCTCACATCCCCACATAAATACAACTATGTATTCTTACATAATTTTATTATTCTATTTTTTTAGAAAGATTTTTTATTTGAGTATTGAAAAATAATTTGGGGAGTAAGCCCTGCCAATATTCTGATATCTTGTTCATTATTTATGGTGCACAAGTTCCAGATTAACAAAAATAGAGATTAAACTTACTCTAATTTGACTCATAATAAAAAATTAAGTGACTCCATAATCCGTACCTTAATTCGAAACCAAAGACGCAGCAGAAGGGAACGATTCTGCCCATCTGCTCTTGTGATCCCTCCATTTTGTGACTTCAGAAAAGCAAATGCATTAATTTATTGCGTAATTGGGCACCCCATCACAGCAGCTCAGAGTGAATTCGTTAATCGCAAGGGTTCTTGAACCAGCGGCTAGACGTCTCTGCTATCTGGCAATTAAATTCTGGAAGAGAGAGGAGAAATTAAAAGACATGCATAGTGGTTCGAGCGATTGCGAAGGCCACGAACCATCCGGATTGAGAAAGATCCCGCCGGAATCGTTTATACATCGGATCCGGTTCCGGACCCGTTCCGAAGCCTTGATGGCTCTGTGTCTCTTCACATTCTATCAGCGCTTCCCTTTGCTCTTCTTTATGTATAGACCGTATATAGCTTGACCTAGCTACCATTTTTTTTTTTTGGTTGTTCTCTGATGCAGAATACGGTTCTGCTAAGCATATTTAGTTTTATTTCCTAATTGGCTGATTACTAATATTGTTAGGACTTACCATTTCCTTGAGTTGTCATAAATTCCTCTTGACCATTAGGCTTTAGGATATACGTAAAGCTGGATTTAGATTGATATTTGGGGTTGATAACCTTCTGTTTTTTATCATTCAACTCTCCATGGTGAAGATTTCATATATTTTATAGTTTCTTTGATGCCTCTGCTCGAAATATTATTATCTGTGATCTTATTGAAAAGAAATTACATTTTAGAGGTTCAAACACATCATCTTTTTGACTGCTCAAAACCCCCCCTCCCTAAAAATGTGTATACACAGAAAAGCATATAACCGGTTCATTTATGATATTGTTGATTATATTTAGGTGTTGCCTCAAACCATGTAATATTTTGCAGGAACAATCAGATCTTTTTGCTGAATGATAATGACTTTGATGCTGTCCGGATTTGCTCGAGAAATGATGCCACGGGTTCTAAAACCATCCAATATGTTGCAAAAACAACTAGATCCTTTGCTGAATGCTAATGACTTTGATACCTTGTGGATTTGCTTGAGAGAAAATTGCTCCACTGGTGATTCCACTGGCAGTAAAACGGTTCGTTTAACTACTATTTCTAATCATTAATGTTCATAGTTTTTTTTTTTTAGTGTTATTTTTCTTTCATGCTATTAATTTATGAGTACACAAAGCCCTTTGGTGATAGATCACTGCTGGAACATCACATCCTATGAAAAAGGCTGGCCTCGTACCTGAATTGCATCTGTTTTTCCTACTTTTGTCGCTGAGCTCCTAAGCAGTTATTCCAAAAGCTGAAATGGCAGCTGCAGCCTGCACCTGCATCTGTAATTTTAAACTTGCAAGGTCTTATCACCTTCATCTTTGTGGATCCAAGATCCTAATCTGGAATGGAACCGGATACAACTATCGTGTATATTTCGGATAGATACTTTAAGAAACTCAAATGCTTTGATTCGTAAGCTCAAGTGTTTTGATTCTTGTATTGGATCAACAAAGATGTTGGTGCTTGTTACTTTTATATAGATATATGTTGGGGTTCGAGGAGAAAATGGCAATCATGAACACAATGGAAAACCCAAACCCTCTATCGGTCGTCAGCCACCAATTTAGTAGAGCAGAAGAAATAAAAGATTGTACAATGTTTTTAATATGGAAACCTTTCTCAACCATGGGAAACATTACGAGACAAACTTCAAACAAGTTTTCAGTATGTAAAATTGATTACAAAAACTCCTGAAATAGAATATCCGCTACACACCCAAGACAGAATAAGAAAAATAATTTTCAGAGTTAGGAAACTCTCCTACCCTCTTATCTCTCTGTTTTTCTTCTCTCATTTTTCTTACTAGTGGTACACTCTACTCACTGATTTTACAAGTGTGGCAACAAACAGTAAACGCCAACAGTTCCCTTCCGCACTTTGCTCCATTCCATTCTCTGTTCACTGTCGCTATCTCTTATTTTTTCTGAAACGCCTAGTGTACTCTTTGTAAAGATTCCGACCCCAAATCCAATCTGTTCACCTGGCTGATCTTGCAGATAATTTGTTGTGCCAGTCCTTTTCTGCGATTTCACCAGTTGTCGTGCTTCTCCAGACACACATACTCTGCAAGTCAACATACTTTGCTCAGACGACGTATACTCTGCAGGTCAGCTACCTGCTCTGCAAAACTTATCAACTCTGAAAATTCAACTGCTCTACAGATCAGCTACCTACGCTGTGTAAAACTTACAAACTCTGAAAATTCAATTGTGCATCACACTGGCCGTTGGCATAATTCTTGCAAAAACACTCCAGAAATCCACTCAAATTTTCACTCTGGATTTCAACACCGCTAAATGCCACTTTGGCAAATGCACTCCTGAAATATACTCCGGATTTCCACTCCAGCAAATGCACTCTCAAAATTCACTCCGAATTTCCACACCGCCAAATGCCATTCCGGCAAATGCACTCCGAAAATCCATTTCAGCAAATGCACTCTGAAAATCAACTTTGGATTTTCACTTCGGCAAATGCATTCCAGAAATCAACTTCGAATTTTCACTCCAGCAAATGCACATCGAAAATCCACTCCGTATTTCAACTCCAAAAATCCACTCCAGATTTTCATTCTGGCATTTCCACTTCGGATTTTCACTCTGGAGAATCTACTCTAGATTTTCACTTCGAAAAATCCATTCCAGTAAGTGCCACTCTCGCATTTGCCACTCTGAGATTTGCCCACCTTGGCAAATAGTCTTCTTCGAAATTTGCCTTCTCTAGCAAATGGTCATGGTCATTTATTGCAGCCAGTTTGTAGCACTCCAAACTTTGATAATGTGTCCATTTGTTGAGCCACACACGAGGAAATGATCAAACCCAACAAACTTTCTCTCACGACCTTGTGGAGGGAACCTTCGGCTTTTTCCGTTGACCGTCATCGCCTATCTTTCGGCAGCGTTCCCTCAATTGGGATCCCGTCGTCGCCTTTGTAAGCCTAAATGATACCTTCTTCCTCCCCACTGAACTTGGAGTTATCCCACTCCCTTTCAACTCCTCTGCGGTAGAATTATTCTTCCTTCCACTCTACTTTGGCTAATTCCTCCTGCCACCTTGACCAATGCCCCCATTGGTCACCTTGGTATCTTCCTTGGCAACCCAAGTTTTCATCATGTACCGACCTAATCTCCTACTTCTCATTACCATAATTGAGGCGCATTTGGTGAGTTTCCACTGGCTCTCTCCAAACGTCGTTCTGAAGCCTTCTTCATTAAGTTTCCTGGTTGAAATCACATGCAACTTTAAATTTGGGGCATGTCTCAAGCCCTTCAATACGAATTTGTTCCCGTTGCTTGTCCTCAAGCAAATATCTCAAATGCCAACAACCATTGACGAGCTGCCGTTACCAATCTTCAATACCCCTGGGGTCTGCGGACGTATAGCTCATAATGTGAGACTTTCTCGGTGTCATATGGTGTGAGGCCCCACCATCCATCACCCATCTCGTCTCCTGACACAGTAGGCTCTGTGCTCCTCCTGCGTGGACAACCAGGAGGTTTTTGCAAAAAGCGATAATATTCCGATCATCATCGTCATGATCACATCTCTCCTGATGATTGTCTCTGCCCTCCAGCTCCCACTTCCTCTACGGCAGTCCTGCTTCATGTGGCCGTTCTTGCCACAATGGAAGTATTTCTTCTCCTGAAGCTTGTTCCGGCTGTTGCTCCTCTCTGATTTGCTGCTTCGTTCTCTCAATTTCCCTAGTCCCCGACCGCTGGTCACCTTAAGTAGACTTGGCTCCCCTAAGGCATGACCGCTTCTCCTCCGCCTTAACTCATTCATAAGTAGGGAAGTTATAACATCGTCCAAGCTGAGCGTGTCTTTTTCGAATAGCAGCGTCGTAACAATATGATCGTACGTGACTGGTAGTGACGCCAACAACACCAACGCTTTGTTTTGCTCTCATCAAGAGCTGACATTTGCGTCACAATCCGGTTGAACTCGTCCAAGTAATTATCAAAGCTTCCTCTTTCCAACAGACATAGGCCATAAAATTACTTCTTCATATGCAGTCTCGTTGTCAATGACTTAAACTTATATCGGCTCTCAAACTTCTCACAAACTTCCGCTAGGTCCGACAAGCCAATGACATCCTCAAGAGTTATCTGCAAGATATAATTTGATCATGCAATTAGTAAGATCCCTCCTATCTAGCTACTCCTTCTCCGTCATGTTCTCTGGCTTGTATCCCTTCCTCCGAAGTGCATTTATCATTCTTTCTCTTGTCAAAATATTCATCGCCTTTTCCTATCAAATGGTGAAATTATTTTGCACATTGAACTGTTCCACACTAAATGACAAACTCTTGGACGACGACGCCATCAAGCCAAAAGTTTACAACCTCTTTCTCTGATACTACTTGTTAGGGTCCGATGACAAAATGGCAACCACGAACACAACAAAAAACCCGAACCCTTCATTTGTCGTCAGCAACCAATTTAGTAGGGTATAAGAAATAAAAGATTACACAATATTTTTAACTTAAAAATCCTTCTCAACTAAGAAAAAAATTATGGGATAAACTCCGAATAAGCTTTCACTATGTAAAATTGGCTACAAAAACCATCGAGACAAAATATTCATTACACTCTCGAGACGAAATAAGAAAATTAGTTTTTAGAGTTAGAAAACTCTCATACCCTCTTATTTTTTTATTTTTCTTCTCTCCTTTCTCTTACTGGTCGTGCATTTTACTCACTAATTTTATAAGTGTGACGGCAAACAGTGAACGTCAGAAGTTCTCTTCTGTACTTTGCTTGGTTATACTCTCCGTTCACTGCCACTATCCTGCCGCTCTCTTTTATTTTTCCTAAAGCACTGGAGTGTTCTTTATAGTCTTTGTCCTCTAATCCAATCTGCTCACCTAATTAATCTTACAGATGATTTGTCACACCAATATTTTTCTATGACTTTACCAGTTTTTGCACTTTCTCAGATACGCATGCTCTGCAGATCAACCTACTATGCTCAAACGGTGTATGCTACTCTGCTCAGACAGTGTATGCCCTACAGTTCAGCTACCTACTATATAAAACTTATCAATTCTAGAAAGTCAACTGCTCTACAAGTCAGTTAACTGCTCTCTGCAAAACTTATCAACTCTGAAAAGTCAACTACGCACCACTCCGGCCCTTGGCATCATTCCTGCACTCTGAAAATCCACCCTGGATTTTCACATCGCCAAATGCCACTCCGGCAAATGCATTCTAGAAATCTACTCCAGATTTTCATTCCGAAAAATGCACTCCAGAAATCTACTTCGGCAAATGCACTCCGAGTTTCCATACCGCCAAATGCTACTCCGGCAAATGCACTCCGGATTTTCACTCTAACAAATACACTCCGAAAATCCACTCTAAATTTTTACTCCAGAAATCTACTCCGGCATTTGCACTCCGAATTTTCACTCCGAATAATGCACTCCGGATTTTTCACTCCAAAAAATCCACTTTGGCATTTGCCACTCCGAGATTTTCCAACATCGGCAAATGGTCTTCTCTGAAATTTGCATTCTCCAGCAAACGGTCATTTTGGTTATTTGCTGCAATCAGTTTGCAGCATTCTAAACTTTGATAACGTGCTAATTTGTTGAGTTACCCACAAAAGAGTAAACAAACCCAATAATATATCCCGTAGATTAGGATCATGGATATCAGGTCAAGCATAAAGCATCCTTCTACCCATCCATCTTGTATATTGTCCTTGTTATAGATGAGAAAAATGCAGAATATTTCTTCTTTTGTTTCTCTCTTTTATCATTACCTTGTGGTGGCTTGTGTTTGTCCGCTGCATTTCTGGCTTTCAATTCTCACAATTTGAGCCCTTATGTGATCTTGGAATGTGCCTCAAGTGTTTTTTGTTGTAATATGTGTTTGGATTTCTCGGGAATAAAGCTGCATACACACAATACTGTAGAAATGAATTTCTTGATTTTTTCATCAATTATTGGTCACCAAATACTGTGAGAATACAAGAAACAAAATTACATAATCGAGTAAACAAGTTATATGTGAAAAATCTTGCTCAATTTAGAAAAAAACTATGATAATTTTTAAAAAAAATTATTATAAAGGTATTTGGTTATAAATGTAACCCGCTTTAAAATGCATTAACTACAATGCGAGTAAATGACCAATTAAATAAAATTTTAATACAACTAACGGTCAATTAAAAAGGATATATTGAAATAAAGAGCAATTAAACAATAATACTTCTTAGAAATAAGAATAGAGCTTCCTACCCAACATTGGCAATGAATGAAACTGATGTGGAATTTCAATTGATTGTAAAACCTCCTCCTTTTCCCTTTTTTTTCTCTCTTTTTTGTTTTTTTTGTGTGGTGCTCCTTTTTTATGAAAATAATTTCAAATGCCTTAAAAATCATATCAGCATTTTTTGTATTTCACATAGCCGCTTGAGCAGATACCTTGCAAGTGTAAAAATCGTATAACCCTCCAGATAATCTATTTATTAAGTATGGTATTCATAAAGAGTGATCTAAACAGTAGATAAATTATGAAGAAGTTTGCAACGTTACCTGTTTCTGTACTGCCTGCAGAACAAATTGGCCCCAACTGTCGGCCTTTTCAGCCCTTCAAATTTCTTGGAGCTGGGGAAAAAGATGAGCGAGAATCACTTTTCTGTCTGGCACAAGAAGCTGCTGCTGGGTAGACTTGAACACTTGCGTTGAGGATGAGGCCAGACTCTCCTGTTGTATTCATCGTGGCCAGGCTGTGCATACAGGTGATTATTGGGCAAATTAGAATATTTATATATATGACAAATAATTTTTTTTTTTATAATTAAATTTTTTTACTGTGGCTTTAAATCAACTTTAAACACAAATGTTTAATTTTTTTTTTAATAATTTAATATTATTTAAATTAGTATATATCAAATAAATTTCACTATCATATTATTTGACCCATATTATTATTATTATTATTACTACTGCTACTACTTGTTTATTTTTAATTTTAGTATATAATAATATTAGATTAAACAAATAATTTTTTAGACTTAAAAAGTTTAGTATCATGAATTGTATAAATCATTCAAATCAAATCAATTTGCATATCGATGGCTTGGTTCGATATTATTCCAAACCACAATATATAGTTTATCTTCTAATTTACATTAAGTCGGTTTATGTCTATCTTTATCTGTATCATTGTGCCCAAAATCAAGCGATTTAATTGAGAAATATTGTTTATTAAGAAAAATATTGTCTAATTAGATTGTTTAAGGGCACCAATCTCCTTGTATGAAGCATTATATGGGTCCGCATTGCAGTGCCCCCTCATACCAATACAAAATCAGTCTGAGTATTTGGCTCTGAATACAAAACCTATAGCCTACCAATAGCCTGCAAATCAAGCAGCTTTTCCGAAGTTGAAACCGTGAGCCTGCCATTGAATTATTGATCGAGCAGTTTTTTAATATCAAAGCTACGAGCCCATCGGTGTCTAAAGTTGAAA
>JAOVVI020005427.1:5975-16511 GCA_028571085.2 Nepenthes alata
TGGGAGACTCGCAACACTCTCCCAATTTTTGGCTAAATTCGGAGACAAATATCTCCCTTTCTTCAAAGCCTTAAGGGGGATAAAGATGAACAGTTTTCAATGGACATCTGATTGCCAAACCGCCTTCAACGAGCTAAAGGAGTACCTGGCCAATCTGACTTGAGTTGTACCTATACTGAGCAATTTTAGAGGCAGCACTGAGTTTCATTTTAATTCGGTAGGAGTCCGACGTACAACAGCCGGTGTACAACATCCTGAGAAAGATTTTTGACTTAAGAGTCGAAGGATAAATTAAAAAATGAATCCTACAAATCCTTTGACCTCTTGTTTGTAAATTGTGGTGCGTATGTTATAGGTTAACAGAGACGAAGACCGAAACCATTACAGTTCAACCCGCAATGAAAGATAGATTAGCTCCCTAATCCGTACATTAACTCGAAAACCAGGAATGCATCAATAGTTTTCCCATATATTAATTTATTTACCTTATAAATTTAAAGTGTTACAATTTTTTAATTAGTGGATATTATAGTATACCTAAATGTGCACTAGTTTTTATGTAATTGATTAGTTGAATAGGATAATTAATAAGTATCATTTACTTTATATAGGATTTCGGATACCCAAAGGTAATAAATTTAGTAAAATTTTTAAATATTATTAATTATTTTTATAAGTAATAAGAAATCGCTATCATAATTAATTAGTATGTTATAATTACACCCAAAGATAAATTATAATAATACTATTTATATTTTATATTTCTCTAATTTTATTAATTTAAAGTATTAATATTAAGCATGTTAATTTATTACAATATCTATTTTGATTTTACTTTATTTTCACGCTTCTTATATTTTGATATTTAATGAAACTAACTTTTTCAATTAGTTTGAGCAATTCCAGCTTCATCTCGGTATACCATATCTTTATATAGTATTACAATCGGAGAAATCCTCTACTATTAGTAGTACAAGCAAAAAGGAAAAAAAGTTCTATTTTTTAGTGTGAAAAAAATCAAATAGAATAAGTATGATATTTACAAAAATAATCATGGCGGATAACAATAAGTTAACACTTTGTGAAACTGAAAACATTAACAATTTGCTGAAAACTATTAAAAATTATTTTCAGTCTGTGATTAAGTCTCTTGCGTGGACGCTTATGACAAACCTGATTACCATAAAATTTGATAATACTCATAAAATATATTAGGATATTCTTAAGATGATCAATTTGGCTATCAAACTTAAAACTATTGGTATAATTGTGAATGATTCTTTTCTGAATCAATTTATAATAAATTATATTTGTCCTTAGTATGGGTCATTTTAAATTTATTATAATACTATTAAAGATAAATAGAATATCAATAAATTGAAAAGCATGTTAATTCAAGAAGAAGTAAAATTTAAATAATAAAAAATTATTAAATAAATTTAATGGACTATGGTGATAAAAGAAAGCGGAAGAAAATGAGTAAGAGTATTAAAGTTGGACCATCAAAAGAAAAGGAGCCCCATGATAATATAAAATGTGTGACTTTTATAAAAAAGTGTGACACTTTAATAAAGATTACTTTAAAAAAAATATTTAATTTGAAAAGAAATGTGTGCATTTGGTTTATATTTATTTTGAATCAAACCTAATTGAAATTTTTTTTAATACTTGGTGGTTCGATTTTGACTTAAACGTTCATATTTCTGAAATGATGTAGAGATTTTTACAATACAAATTCTAAACAACAATAAAAATTTTATTATCTTAAAAAATGCTATTAACATTTCTATTTCTACTATAAAACTTTTATTTATTTCTTAATATTAAATTATATTTAAATTTATTAAAAACACTTTATATACCTTTATTTTTTGGAAGTTTCATTCCTATTTTCAAAATTGATGTTCAAGGATATTATTTAAAATTTAAAAATAAAAGATTAAGTATATACAAATCCAACGCCTTCTTTAGTTCAAAATCTTTTTCTAATGGCCCCTATAAAATTAAGCTTAACTAAAATTTTGTTGATACTCTTATTACCATACATCATAATATAGGAATAAAATGTTATCGGATGAACAAGAACTCTTCCTTCTTGTGACATAAAAGATTGGATTATATATTTAGATATCGTACGAAAAGGTTGATTAAAAATAAGATTTTGTATAATCTTAATTTCTCCAATTTAAATAAATATATATATTGTATTAAAAGAAAATAAATCAAACATACAAAGAAGAGTGCCACAAGAAATATAAAATTTTTAGATATTATCCATATAGATATTTGTGGGCCTTTTGACTCTCCGTCTTTAAATGAAGAAAAAATATTTTATCATTTTTATCAATAATTTTTTATTATTGTTATATTTATTTATTGTATAAAAAGTCTCTTACTGTAAATATTTTAGATATATACATAATTGAGATTAAAAGGTAATTAAATAAAAGTATAGAAGTTTTGTGATCTAATAGACGTGATCAATATTACGATAAATATGATGAATCGGGGTAATATCTTGACAATTTTATCAAACTATTATAAAAGCACGGTATATGGGCATAATATACTATATCAAGGACACCGCAGCAAAATGATATTATTGAACGGTAAAAATGGTACCGTAATGAATATGGTTAGAAGTATGTTGTGTAATTTTTTTACCTAAATTTTAATGAAAGAAAGCCCCTAAAATTGATGTATATATTCTTAACCAGGTTCCTAGTAAATCGATTTTAAAAATTTCTTCTGAGTTATAAAATAATAAAAAATTAAGTATTCAATACCTAAATATTTGGGGGTGTCCAATAAATGTTAAAATGTATAATCTATAAAAAAATAGATTTTAAAACTATTAGTAGATACTTGACTAGTTATTCAGAGAAATGTCAAGGGTGTGGGTTTTACTGTCCTAATTATAATACGTGAATAATAAAAATTGATAATTTTAAAATCTTTGAGAATTGTGAAATTAGTGGGAATGATATTTTATAAAATATAGATATTAAAAAACTTATGGTACAAATTTTTAAAGAAATAATTATTCCTGATTGTTAATAAATAATAAATTAGTGAGTTTATTGTTTATAGTAAAAATGTCACCATTAGACAGAATGTAGAACAATGATAAGAAATAGTATTAAAAAGTTCTCATAGATAAAAGTGATCTATTATTTTAATTGATTATTTAGTTTATCTATAAGAATCTGACTATGATATAAGAATATGTGATGATCCAATTTTTTTTTAACAAGTTATAAAAAGAAATAATTTTTCTGAATGGATTGAAACTATGAAAGACAAGTTAAAATCAATGACATATAATAAAATTTAGGATCTCATCAAATTGCCTAAATATTATAGAACAGTTAGTTATAAATAAGGATTTAAAATCAAACGTGACTCTAAAGTCAATATCAAACGATATAAGATTAGACTTTTGTCAAAAAATTATACTTAAAGAGATGGTATTTATTATAAATGGATATTTTTTTCTATTTTAAAGGACTCATTAAAAATCATAATGATATTAATGACACATTTTAACTTAGAGTTATACTAAATAGATATAAAGATTATTTTTTTAAATAAAAACTTAGATGAAGTAATCTACATGAAACAATATGAAGAATTCTTAGTGAAATACAGAACTCCATTTGTAAATTAAATAAATCAATATAATGATTTAAACAAGCCTCATGATAATAGTATATTAACTTTTATGATACCATTTTTTCCTTTAATTTTATAAAAAATATTGTTGATTGGTGTATATATATGAAGGTTAGTGAGATTGTTTATATTTTTGGTTCTATATGTTAATGATATATTACTTGAAAGTAGTGATATTTGATTATTACGTGAGATTAATGGTTATCTCTCTAAAAGTCTTGATAAATATAAATAAGATAAAATATATGATAGGAATAGAGATATTCTGAGTTAAATTATATAAATTATTGGGATTATCTCAAAAAGAATATATATCAATAAAATTTTAGAGAGATTTGGGATGGAGAATTATGCAACCAGGATTGCTCCAATTTAAAAATATGATAAATTTAGTTTAATATAATACCCACAAAATAAATGATAACGAAATCAAATAAAGGACATTCCATATATATCTACTATAAAAAGTTTGATATATACACAAACTTAAAATAGACTAAATATAAATTTTACGGTTGGTATGATATGATGATACTAAACTAATCCTAATATAAATTATTTAAATATTATAAAAAAGTGATAAGATACTTGTAAGGATACTTATAAAAAGTTCAATCACTTGGAGGTAACAAGATATTTAGATTCAACTATAATGAATGTATAGGTACCAAAAAGTTAACATTTGGATATATCTTTTTTATTGGAGAAACAATTTCATTAAAAAGTATAAAGTAATTTGTGATTGCTATATTCATAATGAAAATAAAATTTATGATATATTTTGAAACCACTATACATATATTACGGTTACAAAATTTTATTTTCGGATTTAAATTCGCTAAAAATTTATTATAATAATTATGCAGTAATTTTCTTCTCAAAAAAATGATAAGTATTGAAATGGTACTAAGTATATAAAAATTAAATATCTTACTTTTAAAAATAAAATTTAAAAATAAAAGATGTCAATAGGGTATATTAATATCAAACTTATAATTATAAATCCATTAACTAAATGTTTGCCTCCAAAGAAATTTTTAGATCATATTGATAGTATGCATCTTTATCGTCACCCATGATGTAATGATATTACTCTTGATATTTGAGACCTCACATAATGTATTTCTAATATCTTCTATTTTTAATATTATTTGAATTTTAAATTTTTGATTAATGATAATAGGAATAGTTTCTTACTGAAATATTATTGTTGCACCATATAAATTTTTCTCATTTAAGATTTAATCATATAATTTACTGGTATTGTGGCATATGCAAAAAACTATGTCGCATAATGATATGAAATTGTCATGACTCATATTTATTGATTATTTGATTATAGTATTGTAATATTAAAACTATTAGAGGATTGTTATATTGTGCGTTTAAAGTTTTTCTTTAATTTTGATAAATATTATTGTTATATGGGTCAAGTAAAAGAATGTTAAAAAAATATCCCACATAATAAGGTATATAAATTATTAATTTATTAAATTAATTAAATAAATATAATTATATTTGTTTGTATATATATTGAAGATAAATTTTTTAAAAGATATACCCATTTAATACATATCCTTTGATAAAAAGAATATGTTATTTTCTAATAGAAATATCCTTTAAAAAAGATATATGTCCTTTAATACAAACTCGTTGAGTAAAAAGATATATTATTTTTTAATAATTATATCTATTTAAAATGTGTCTTAAAGAATAGGTATTTTGGGCAAAAGAATAGGTATTTTGATAATTTAAAAATGATCTTTTCTTCCTCTATAAAAAAATATTGATGACTATCATTTTGAAATGTACAAAATTTATATAAAATTTTTATGAATTATAAAAAGTGTAGAGAAATCATCTTTCGATTCTTCGAGGTAAGAACGATATCAGTGAGATACAAGAAAGCTTGATAGTAATTGATCCAGCATATAAATTTATTTATCTATATAACTAATTAGTAAAAAAATATGATAATAAAGATTCTTCATTTTAAAATTTTATCTCATAATAGGAGCATGCATATGCGTGAGAAACTTGCAAATAATTACAAAGAAATTCAAGGGGAAAAAAAAAGCTTTTTATATTATTTTCAACCACTTTGAAGGCTTGTATTCGGAAAAGATTATTGGAATATATAGATTGAAAATTTAAGTAAAGCAATAAAGAAGTCAAAATTAATTAGTAAGATATTTATAAAAATAACAAATTTTATTATCTTAGATCTATGCTATAAAAAAGGAAAATTCAATTATGATATCACACACAAGGTGAATACCATATAAATAAAATAAAACATATCGCGGTATTCTAATTAATAAATTAATCAGAATGTTGTGAAATTCCATTATGTTGTAGATAATATAACATAAGATAGGCAAGTTGGGTTGTAATAAGATAAAAGATTAAAAATGATAATATTCTTAAATATTCTGCAATTATATTTGATTAAATAAGGGGAAGAAAAACAGAGTAGTTCAAACACTTATGCTGAGAGTCAAATAAAATACCACTGAGAAATGATAAGTTCGTTGATATTATAAAAAAGAAACGTATTGTAGACTAGAAAATTTTGAATAAAGGGTTAAAAAATAATTTAAAACTAATTTTATTATTGAAATATCGATATTGTGATCAATTGAGCAGAATTGTCTTAGCAAAATTTGATAGCAAGTTTACTTGTTAAAAATTAATGGCAACCAAAAATAACCAAATAAATTTTAATGGGCCAGATAACGCATAAGCCGATCCAAAATCTAACCTGTCAAGATAAATGTCCTAAAAGCAGCTGCTCAACAAAGCTCTGCGAAGCGCAAGACCCTGAGTTCATAGCAGTACACCCAAGTTGGCACAACCCACAACAGGCCAACAATATATGGGCCGCTAAAGACAACCACAAGATAATCCTACAAACACAATACAGACAGCTCCAATTTAATAGACAAATCCTAACATCCACTGCCATCACGTGGTCCCTCACGCCTATATGAGGATGATTTGCTAGTGACAACGACTAGCCTGTCACCGTGAGAATCTCAATGATTCAGAGAACCGATGGTAGGCACACAATGTCAACTACTTATGATTGCAAAGCCATGGTGTTCAAGGTTGGCAAACTCGTGCCCTTTCTCTTTTCTAATCCATTTTTCAACGCTCCTTCTGAAACCCATCTGGAGTAACCGGTGATCTAGCCTTCAATCAAATCCTCGATCACAATTCTAAAAAACTAAATATCCGAGTGGCTCCCCATTGAGCATACCTCTCTGTAAGTTGCTCCCAATCGAGTGCACCTCCATCTCAAAAATCACTCCCCGCAAGCACACCCAACAAAGTACTGACCTCCATCTCCAAAGTTGTTCCCCACGAGCACACCCTACGGAGCAATAACCTCTATCTCCAAATTTGCTCCCCACAAGCACACCCTACATAGCACTAACCTCCATCTCCAATGCCGCTTCCCGTGAGCTCACCTTACGGAACACTACCCTCTATCTCCAAATTTGCTCCCCATTGAACGCACTTTATTCTCTAAATCGCTCCCTATCAAGCACACCTCTCTCTCTAAATCGCCCCCAATTGAATACACCTCTCTTACTAAGAAGCTCCTCAATCAAGCGCATCCTCTCTAAGTCGCTCCCCATCGAATGCATTGTAATATCTCGAATCCCAATTTAAATTATTTTAATATTAATTATAATTTTATATAATTTAGACATTATAAAAATTATTTAAATATTATAAAAAGTTAAAGAATATTTGGATTAGTTGGGTTGGCGCTCGAGGTACTTCCGTTTTGTTATTTAAATATCGATTTGGGTTGTGAATAAAAATAACATCAAATTTAAAAATATATAAATATAATAATAATAATAATAAATGAAGAAATAAAAGGAAAAACAGAGAAGGGGTCGAGGGAGAGAAAGGAGGAAAGATGAGAAGAAGAAGAGAGAGAAAGGGTCGGTGCGGGGCCAACGCCGCCATTGCCATCGTCGCCAGAGGTGCAGTTGTCAAAAATGGAAGCCGGCGAAGCCCTCGCCATAATATTACCCTCCATTTTGTGCGTCGATGTGAGTAGAGAAAGAAAATACGAGCCGAAGCAAAAACAACCACCGTCAATCGCAGCCATTGTTGGCGCAAATCGGTGAAATCGAGGTAAGTAAATCCTTCCATTCTTCGTATGGATGCTGATTTCGGGGTTGCATTTATTGATTTTGAAATAAATCGGTCAAATCGTGGGAAAATGGGTTGATGTGAAGCGGTAGAGAGAGAAAGCCATCATTGGCTTGCATGGCCGTCGTGCTATCACTGGGTTGTTGCCACCGTGGTCGCCGCCATTACCTGTGCTGGAGCCGCTACCAGCGAAGGAGAACGGGAGGAGAGAGAGATACGGAGGGGCACGAAGCAAGAGGGAGAAAGAATGGAGAGAAAAGAGGACGCAAGTCGGCAAAGAGAGAAAAGCCCCAGCACGGATAGCTCAGTGTATCATTTTGGCAAATATGTTTAGAATAATTCAAGGCAAGTATTTTCCAACTCTACCTTTTATTTGATTTCGCATTTAATGTATTTGTATTTTGATTTTGAGATTTTAAGCTCACGAGTACACTTTTAAATTAGCATGTATATTTTATTGTGCATGCATGACATTTTTATCGGTTATTTAATGATTTTATTTTGATTCGATTAATATTTGTGAGTTTTGTCATTTTTTAAAAAAATAAGTAAATTTATTGGACACTATATATATTTATATTAATATGTATATACAAAAATATGACTAAAATTTGCATAAACCGTACATTTTTACATATATGTGTCGGGTTGTGGTCTTTACAGCTCCCGACAGTGAGATATTTGTTATTAAAAATTTCTTTCCTCCGACAAGAAAGGTTTTGAGCAGTGATCATTTTGAATCGAATGATTTAATTTGACCTTATAATATATTCAGACGTCCAAATATATCTAACAAGTTTAAAGATTTTATCGAAAATCACAAGTGATAAAATATAGTGAGCAACCTTACCCATGAGTACGGAGTACATGAGTGACCATACCTGCTTGCGTAATTTGCATTTGATCTGGACTAAAATTATTAGGATAAGTATAATCCTTCATCAAACAAGTTTTTAAATAATCAAAATTTAAATTTAATGCGTAATTTGTATTTCTACATAGATTTGTATTTGACTTTAATTTAGATTTGGATTTGAGATTTGTCAATTTTGTCCATAGTTTGGTCTGTGTAAGTCTCATACAAATGATTTTGATTAGATATATTGATCTAGACCTTTGAACTATATATTGTTGTGCCATTTTGAATTCTACACACGCTATTGTATTATTTTGCCATCGGATTCTACCCTAAATCACGAGGGGATCGGGCTTTGAGTTATGTTTGAATTTGAATTTGGATTGGACATCAGCTTATTAGAATCAATCCGGATTACTTCTGTTTTGTTTGTATGTATATATATAGATATACGTCCCGATGTAGACTTTTTTTTGATTGGACATTTGTTTTGAATTTGGATATTTGATTTGAATACAAAATTACTATTTGATTTTAAATCTTATATTTTTATTGGATTTATTTTATCAGCGATTTTGATTTGCTTCGTTATCGGATTAAATATTTATCCATTTGATATTTTTTCTTATTCTTTGGACTCATTTGTTTACTTATGATATTTGTTGAGCGTTTGACTCATATTTTCTATTTTACCACATCATAATAAAATACTATGATAAATTGTAGGGATATTGACATGATTTGACAGTTATTTGTTCGATTTAGTGAGTTTTAGTTTCGTTATAATTTAAATTGTTATTCAATGTGATTAGATTTTAGAATTGATCAAGTTTAGGCCCATGGTTATATTTTAAAAATAGTTTGGTTATTATATTATGTTTGATTATAATTTTGGTTGAATTGTTACCTCATTTACGATAATTCTAGAGCATGTCGTATTTATATTATCTGAATAATTGTTCGATGTGGACTTATTCAAATTTTTAATTTATCGAGCATTGTATATTTAATTTATCACACCATAATTTTAAAATTTAGTATGATTTATTAAATTTTTTTAAAATTCTAAAGTTTAGAAATTATGTTTAATTATTAAATTGACCTACTTGGTTCGAATTCGTAATATAGGTCATCAAAGAATTGCCCTCCAACGAACACTCAATTCCCTTTTACATCCATCTATATATTACCCTCTTATCCTCCTATTTTTCTATTCAATTAAAAAATATTTTTGACTTAAATATTAAATAATATATTATGGTGTAAGTCCCGCTATCATCTAACATCTTATTTATTAGTTGTAATGTGTAAGATTTTAAATTTAAAGTAATAGTGATTGGACACACTTTAGTTCAACCTATCAGATTATATCAAACGGTTTTCTAATTTATTCAATAATTTAAATCCAGATATGCATCAAATTTGATATTTTTTAAAGAAGAAAATTATTTAAGATAAAAAATCTCGTGGTTTGATATATTATAAGCTTATATTTTAATTAATACCTTATTTGCCTAAATTGTTTCCCTAAAAAAATACGCAATTACCATTCCAGAGACGTGACAGTGTCAATAGTAACAATTTGATGTTGTTCAACTTACAAAAAGATATTTATAGTAATTTAAATAAAAAAATCATATTTCGAAAGTATTATCTCACAGTCTTATAACCATAACCATATTTATTTCACCGGTATCTGCTCAAAACGGTGCGTATTTGTGGGGCACTGTTGAATTTGTCATTGTTGATGTTTATCTGAATTTTGTCTGGGCTGGATTTTATGTGTGAGGCCCATAAATAATATGGGCCCAAACAATGTGATGAACTTCGACCCAAAC